>JAODAL010000614.1:0-291431 GCA_025379985.1 Phyllomedusa bahiana | reverse complement strand
TTAAAAGAGCGGTTCAATCGTGCCAACTAAAACCAAAAACCCCCAATGAAAAAATTAGTTTTTTTTTGTTTTTTACTTTTTCCCCCGAAAAGGAAATAATTTTTAATTTGTTTTTTACTAGTAGCTATTTTTTTTTTTAAAATTTTCATTTTGGGTTGAAAAAAAATTTCAAAAACTTTTTTATTTCTTTTAATAAAATTTTTACATTTTTATTATAATTACTTAATTTTAACATTTTAAAAATACAATATTTTTTTTTTTCTTTTAAAAACAAAATTTAAATTTTTTACTAAATATTACTTTTTTTTAAAAAATCTTAATTTTTTATATATTTAAAAAAATAATTATAATAATAATATATATAAAATATATAAAATTATTAATATATAATAAAAATTTTTATTAATATCGCACCCCCCCGGGAATGAAAATAGTAACTCCCTTCAAAGCCAGAGACAATAAAACAAAGATCCAACCAAAGCAAATCATGTATTTGGGTTTGGTTATATGTTTGGGATTTATATTTAAAAACCCGGGGGTTGTCAGTCAATATTTTTTTTTTACCTTGTTTCATGATGTGGGAGAATGTCTTTTTATTTTTTTTTTGGAACTTACCAGGGGTTTTAGTATTTTAGCACTGTCTTTTTGTGTTTTTACTCTATATGAAATGATTACTTTTTCTGTTTTTTTTTCACATATTTCTTTTGCCTTTTTTTTTAATCGTGTTTTTAGATCCCTTTTGATTCCAATCCCAAATAAAAATAACTTTATTTTAAATGCCCAACTTTTCCCCGCAGCACTTTAAATAAAAGGGGGTTTTAAAAGACAGAAAAGCCAAAATTATACTTTTAAAAAAGCTATTTGGGCCCCCCCTTTCACCGGCTTATTCTGCCGCGGATTGGCCCGACTGGCGCCGGGATTTGCGCTTCAGTACCGCCAACCGGGGGCAGAATTACGGAACCGCCCATTGAAACTTTGGAACCGTCGCTCCCCCCGCTCGGCGAATCCGTCGGCGGGAGAAGTGACATGCACATTATTTACGCGCGGGGACGCGCCGTAAACAATGCATTGTCCTAGGGCCGGGAGCGGCGCCCCCGCGGCTCGCCCCGGCCCCCACCCTTTCACGGCGGATTTGTGCGCTCAATACGGCGCACAAATCCGTCGGCAATAAGCCGTGTGAACGGGGCCTTACAGATCAGACACAAGATGTGAGGGCCCTGCTCCAAAGAGCTTACAATCTATTAAGGTGTATGGGTGAGACGAAAGGTGCCTGGTTTACACAATGGTCCAGCCATGTTACATAAATATAGGTAGGTATACAGATAGGTATACAGATAAGTGCCCAATTCCAGGGAGTGTCAGAAATGTGTGTGATAGAAAGTGGGGAGGTTAGCCATTGGAGATCTTGGTAGACTTGTCTATGAAAATGTATCCTCAGTTTTTCTATTTTGTAATCACTGGACCATTTGTATTAGTACAATAAATATGGTGTAAATCATGTACATCAGTATTTTGGAACAGATTGCACCAGAATTTCCACGTAATTGCCATAGCACATTTGCCCCAGTGCGCCTCTCTCATATTGATGTATACAGTGGGTACAGAAAGTATTCAGACCCCTTTACATTTTTCACTCTTTGTTTCATTGCAGCCATTTGGTAAGATCAAAAATTTTAAATTTAATTTTTTTGCTCATTAATGTACACTCTGCACCCCCCCCACATCTTGAAAGGAAAAAACTGAAATGTAGACATTTTTGTAAATTTATTAAACAAGAAAAACTGAAATATCACATGGTCATAAGTATTCAGACCTTTTTCTGTGACACTCAAATTTTTTCTCACATGCTGTCCAAATTTTCCTTCTCATCCCCCTTGAGATGGTTCTACTTCTTCAGAGTCCTGCTGTGTTTGATTAAACTGATTGGACTTGATTAGGAAAGGCACACACGTGTCTATATAAGACCTCACAGCTCACAGTGCATGTTAGAGCACATGACAATCATGAGGTCTAAGGAACTGCCCAAAGAGCTCAGAGACAGAATTGTGGCAAGGCACAGATCTGGCCACGGTTACAAAAGAATTTCTGCAGCACGCAAGGTTCCTAAGAGCACAGTGGCCTCCATGATCCTAAAATGGAAGAAGTTTGGGACGACCACAACTCTACCTCGACCTGGCCGTCCAGCCAAACTAAGCAATCGTGGGAGAAGAGCCTTGGCGAGAAAGGTAAAGAAGAACCCCAAGATCACTGTGGCTGAGCTCCAGAGAGGCAGGAGGGAGATGGGAGAAAGTTCCACAAAGTCAACTATCACTGTAGCCTCCACCAGTCGGGGCTTAATGGCAGAGTGCGACCGACGGAAGCCTCTCCTCAGTGCAAGACATATGAAAGCCGCATACAATTTGCAAAAAAACACATGAAGGACTCCCAGACTACCCTGTAGGTAGGTATACAGCTCCCTGTACCTAGATATACTGCCCCTGTAGGTAGGTATACAGCTCCCTGTAGTTAGATATACTGCTCCCTGTAGCTAGATATACTGCTCCCTATAGCTAGATATACTGCTCCCTATAGGTAGGTATACAGCTCCCTGTAGGTAGATATACTGCCCCGTGTATGTACAAGTAGATATACTACCCCCTGTATATATAGCCCCTTCTATTTAGAATATTTTGAGACAGAAGTACCATCCTACAAACCAATAGAGGGCACTCTAATTTGGGTATAGGACTTACCGTATATACTCGAGTATAAGCCGAGTTTTTCAGCACAAAAAATGTGCTGAAAAATCTCCCCTCAGCTTATTCTCGAGTCACTGTCTGCACTCAGGTGCTGCGATGGCCCGAGCACCGGCAGGGACACTTCAGTTATATGCGACTCCTCAGGGAGCACATATAACTGAAGGCCGAGTGAGCGCACAGTGTCCGGACGCTGCGGTGGCCCGGGCACTGTCAGCTATCTCTTCCCCTGTATGCGATTCCTCCGGAGCGCATACAGGAGAAGAGATACCACTGCGGAGCAGAGAGCTCGAGCTCCGTGCTCCGCAGTGGCCTCCGGGCGGCCGCAGACTCGCGGCTGTCCGGAGTTTCCTGCACAGGCAGTGTGTGTCATCACGCTGCGTGCGCGGCCTGATGACGTCACCCGCCTGGCAAGAGGAAGGAGAGCGCGCGGGAGGCCAGACAGCGAGGAGGCGGAGCGGCGAGGGAGACGGAGCAGCGGGGAGCTACCCGATGCCTCCCACACAGCCAGCCAGTATCTTCTCTACTCTGCACTGAAGAGGGACAAAAATCCCGAAACAGCTTTGTCTGCAGATGAGAGATACTGGCTTGGCTAAAAATCCTTTTTGCTTTCTCAAGACTCAGTGGGTCAAAAGCAAATTGAGGATTTGTTACAACCAACAGAGGGCGCTGTGGGCTTCTCAGCCCCTTTCCCATAATGCCTTGTGATATACAAGTGTATAGCTAATACTACACAGAAAAGCGCCTTTGTGTTCCCCTTCCCCCCCTTCTTCAGGTTGCTCCTGTTTCCTTTTCTGCTATTGTGTAAGAGAATTTCGTCCCCTGTAGGTAGATATATAGCCTCCTGTAGGTACAGGTAGATATACTGCCCCTGTAGGCAAAATGCCCTCTGTAGATAGGCCCCTGTAGTTAAAATGCCCCCTGTAGGTTATAGGCTCCATATATATAGGCCCCTGTATGTTATAGGCCCCTTCGACTTTGGAAAAAAAATATATATAAAAAAAGCTACTCACCTCTCTGTGCTACCTGCCGGGGACTTCACTTCGGGAACTGGTTTTCGGCGTGACGTCATCACGCAGCCTATGCCGGGACACAGGGATATTCTAGCCTACGGGCAGCAGCGCAGGAAGCGATAGCGTAACCTCCTGCGCCGCATCAAGACGTGGCGGGTCCAGGTCTGCACACCGATGTGCCACCAAGTCAAACCACTGGGCAGGGTAGATGGCTGCCCCGAAGGGCCCCCTGGGCTTGTGGGGTCCCCGGGCAACCACCTACCCTGCCCAATGGAGAAGACGGCCCTGCTGCAGTGGTTATATCTGCAGTTTTTATTGATTTTAATAATCTAGCTTACAATGGCACATCTCATGACGCATCCTTTTGCTACAGAACGTGACTGATCTGCCATCTCATTACCACAGAACTGATCCTAATGCTTAACTGCAGCCTAAAACAGACCCCGGCACAGAGAATATGTATGAGGCACATTCCTGTGTTCATGTGAAAGACTCTGAAAGCCAAGCGATTAATCAAAAGGGTCAAGCAAGGAATATTACCAATGTTTGCTACAGAAAATGTTTGTAACAAACTAAATATTTTTCAAGTGACATTAAAAACATCATGGTTTGTCGGCTGCTACTGGCACCAACACTTTTTCACTGCACTTATTTCATGTCCTGTGATCCTACATTTAGATCGTAAGCTTTTGTGAGAAGGGTACGACCATTGTTATAATAATATGGCTCTTGGTTTTCTTCTCCCGACCTTACAAGAGCCATAACATTTTTATTTTTCCATCTCCATAGATATTTGAGGGCTTTTATTTTGTGATAAGATGGAATTTCTTGTAGTCTATATATGAGTCCAAGGTTTGCGGCAGCTAAGGTGGACTTTAGTTAAAGTGGAGCATCTGTACTGGGATTCCACTTTAAATATATTACACCTATGCTGACGCCATCCTTGGATTCATTTATGGAGTTCTGAAGGTAAAAGGTGGGCTGCTCTCCCATTGGCAGTCTGTTGCAAACTATGGTGTGGAAATTTCGAAGACGTCAGTGTCGAAACGTGTATATTGGTTGGTAATTTTGGTCATTGACCGTACCATAGCATATACTTAGAAGCCCCAAAAAAATTCTAACTGGGGCAAAATGTGAACAAAAACGCACTTGTGCCATGTTTGTGGAGGTTTTTTTTTTATAACTGTATTTTTATTGAAATACATTTTTTCATGAACACACTAAGAGCATCCAAAAGACAATAAAAGAATACTCAATCATAGGTACAAGAGTCATTGACGGTAATGATTACAACTTGCAAATTTCGTGAGAAAACATGTACAATATGAGTTATTACTGGTCCAACCTATCCCTGAGTCCTAAATCTCAATTATATCAGGTGTTGTCTTCACTGATGCCACAGGGCCCATATTTGGACCTTCCATCTAGGGTTCCCCGAGGAACCAACGAAACAGGTATTTACAGCTTTCTCAATTACCCTATCGTCAAGTATTGACAGAACCAATGGATGGTAAGTGCGGTCTTAGGGTATGTTCGCACGATGTACTGCAGCGCGTACAGTACATTGTGTCTTTCGGGAGCTCGTGCGGACACGTGCATACTCCCGCGGTGCGGGGGGTTCAGCAGCCCGCAGGCCCATTGACATGCATTACTCAGGGCACGTATTTGCGGTAAATAATTGACATGTCACGTATCTCCCCGTGCGTACAATACGATCGTATTGTACAAGCGGGGAGAGGAGGCGTAATCCATAGTTCTCATAGAGAACTATGGATTACCGGAATTTCGCCGTGCATCTCGCCCATATTAGAGCGCAGATACGCGGTGAAATGCGCAGCGAAATTACCCCATGTGAACACAGCCTTAAAGTGAACAAGCAACACATGAAAAGAAAACGATGCAACCAACATAAACATAGACACCAGACGCGGACTATACAGGACACACTAGGAGACAGACAATGGAGGAGGCAATTTCATAACTGATCAGATAAGTTTAAGGGCAGTCAACTCGAGAGGCCTGAGGTGATGGAATATACATCCCACAGGTTGTTTGTGGAGGTTTTGTTTTTACAGTGATAAATCTTTGGTATAAATGATGTATTATCTGTATCCTGCAGGTTGATATGATTCCGGAAATAGCAAATATGTAGGGTTTTCATTATGTTTTAATACTGTAAAAAAGGGTTTTTTTTTTAGACATTTTCCATTTCTAAAATTTTAACTGCAGAGCCATTTTCTGCGACCAGTAACTTTTTGTTCTCCACCTATGGACCGCAGTGAGGGTGCATTTTTTGTGGGCTGAAGTTCACTTTTTACTGGTACCGTTTTAGGATAGATCAGACTTTTTGATCACTTTTAATTCCAATTTTTAGGGGATGTGAAATGGCGTTCAGCGTTTAGGGTGAATGATGTTATATTTTAATAGATGAGAATTTTATAGACACGACAAAGTTACACCAAATATGTGTAACTTTTTTATTTGTAAAATGGGAAAGGGGGATATTTGAACTCAATACTTTTATTTATTTCTATGCTTTATACTAAACTTTTTTTTTCTTTAACTTTGAGTTCCCCAAGAGGGCATGATCGTTAGTTCACCCTTCTACATTGTACAAACAATGCAGAAAGATGTTCAAAGGTGGTGGTTCTATCACTTCCTGTTTGGGACATGAAGCAATAGAAACGCATACATGGTGGCGATGGCAGCCTTCATAAGGCTTCCAGCTGGCATGTTAATGTATCCACACCCTATGATCAGCGGGGTGCTGATCAGCACCATTTCTCATTCATTTTGATGCCTTAGCTGCAAAGTCTAAAGGGTTAAACGGCAAGGAACTGAGCCAGCTTCATTCCCTGCTGTTAGTGGCAGCTTACACCAGCCCCAATTTAGTGGGATTACTGAATAATCCCACTGCATAGGACCTTAATGACACCAGGATGTACCCATACATCCTGGGTCAGTAAGGGTGTATATCACAGAGCCATAGCCAGCTTCAGGCTCACACTTCTTAGTTAGGCTGTGGGTGGCTTTAGAGCAGTGAATGGCATATCAGCTTTTCTATTCCTAGCTGAACCTGTTACAATGATGTGAGTGAAGGAGGTTTGTAAACTGTAGTGCACAAGGCTCCAAAGAATTCAAGCTTGCAAGTAACGTAAACAAGCTCCTGTCTTTCAAAATAAGGAACAAAGCAGGGAGTGACAATCACTATACAGGAACCAAACAAGTTATCCAGAACACGTCCATTCCAATCCTGTAAAATATTTCAACATTTATTAGTGAAAAAATGTTAAAAGTAGTACAAAAAGCAAAGCAGCAGCAAGTGGATATGGCCAAAAACAACAACTGGTCTAAAAAGCTGACACGTTTCGGTTGACTAACATTGCATCCTTACTCATCGCATCATACCTCTACACCAGCTCATCCTCCGTGACATCACTATCCTAAGCATTCCTACACCCTGTAAGAGCAGAGAGAGGTGGCTGGTAGCTTGGAAAGCTTGTGTGCAAAAGCAGGAGATAAGATCTGCTCATAATGCTGAACAAAGCAGAATCAGAAAAGCAATGTAATAGTAACCTCTGTCTAAATATTTAAAGCTAATCATTGAAACGGTAATAACCCTTTATTTCTGTTATTCGGTAATGTCTAAATTCTTATATCTATGTACCTTCCTAATTGTAAATGGATGTGGAATATGTTAGAGCTGTATAAATAAGGGTAGATTATTAATGCGATTATTACATTTACTTTGATAGATTTTCCTGGAAGCCGATTACATCTCTCAATGTTCTTCTGCTGCACATTTCTGTAGTTTCTCATTTGTGGTGGAAACTGGTTGGATATTAATTGAATAATAACCAAATGCGGAACTCGAGTAATAAGTTACAGCGCAGTGATAATAACATCGCCTTTATCCTGGATAATGATCTGTAGAGGAAGCTCGGTGTGCCTGTTTTATAATGTGTGAACTGAAATGAGGAGTACGTGCCCTACTTTCCCTAAATCTGCCTACTTGTTTATTTATCTGACAAATAGACAAAGAAATAAATGGAACACGGGATATAACTATATTACTAATAATTCAGTAGCTGGAGGATACAGCTTATCTTAAAAAAGGAAGATTAGTGGAACACGTAGTCTCCGCATCAAAAGAGACCATCACCCCAAGCGGAAGCTTATACCCTGCAAGGAAAGACGGGAAAAGAGAAAGAAGTCTGTACATAGAACAGAACAGTAAAATTCCCTTAATATGGCATCTGTGGGACCGTGTAGGCGCCAGATTATCAAACACTCTGCTTAACAAGGTAAATGATGACATTTATAAACATCTAGATGCAAAAATCAAACCTCAGCCATCCAGTTCTTTCTCTGCATTCGGATTATATGCAAGCCAGTTATACTCCGGACTATTTCATCGTCATGTAAGTGGATGAAGAGAGAAGCCATGTTACAGCAGCTGTGGAGCTAGTCGCACAGTCACTGAGGCTCCATAAGAAAGCACTGCTATTCACACGTTAAAAGGGGTTGTCTCATCTCAAAGTTTCATAGGATGCATGAATGAAATAATGCTGCTTTGCTCTGTCACTTCCTGGTCAAGCTGTCTGTAATTAGCATATGAGCCCTGTGTATTCAGACCTCTCTGTTTATCAGTCTAGATTAGCCAAATTACCTTCTCTGAGATCCAGAGAAGCTTCTGAGCAAATGTAAACAGTAGAGTAATTAGTCTGAAAGATCAGAGAACACACAAGCTCTCACACTGCTGGCCTCCACCTGTGTGATTATGTCACTCCCTGCTATCAGATTGAACAAACAGGAGGGGATAAAGAGTACACAGGTCGGTCATTTGGGAAACCTGAGAGCACAGAAGGTGATAAAATCACTTGTAGCTCCTTAACAAAAAAAAGATGAACAAAGCAATATATTTGGAAAATGTGTTCATTTAGTGTTCCCTACATTTTGAAATCTATTCTTTGTAGTGAGACAACCCCTTTTAAGAGAACCTGTCACATAGTTTTTGCCCCCCTGGCTGAGGACAGAACAAGGTAGTGTCAGACCTGCTGTTTCCAGTGCTCTGTCCCTTATTCTGTAAGATGCTGTAGTTTTCGTTTATTTACTGCTCAAATCTGCAGTTTTCAGCCAGAAAAGAGTCATTCGAAGAGTCCTTCAGAATGTCAGTTTTTTTCATACCCCGTCCATCTGAGTCTAGCCCCGCCCACCTCAACTGACAAACCTATAACTTTGTATAGGTAGAAACATGTGAATAACTGTCAGCGGGCGGGGCTAGCCTTTGGTGGGCGGGGCTAACACCTGCTCATGAATAAGATTTGAGGGGTAAATGCTCTAAAACTGCTGCATCTTACAGAATAAGGGGCACAGTGCTGGGAACAGCAGGTCTGACACTAGCTTGTGCTGCCCTCAGCAAGGGGGGCACAACCTATGTGACAGGTTCCCTTTAAGTAATAAAATGAGCTAACCATAGGATAATCTCCAAATTTATATATACTATTATAGGTCACAACGTCAAACATATAGTACTGTTCAGAGAAATTGGTACAAGTGTTGTTGATGCACTGACCGCCTAATAAGCGATAAAAGAAAAGCCATAGAAAATATATTGGTGCCGCACACCTAGTGGAGGACGGGTGCTCAGTGGAAAAGCCAGTCGGCCCTGCCTTAAATGTAAAGAGAATCCACAGCACACCTTTAGGTCAGAGGTGTAGCTATACTGGGTGCAGAGGTAGCAGCCGTTACTGGGCCCTGCAGCCGGCGGGGGACCGAAAGCCCTCCTGCCACATAGGAAGACATTAGTATTATAATTAGCACATAATAGTTGGGGGGCCCAATTTAATTTTTTGCATTGGGTCCCAAGAGCTTCAGGTTATGCCTCTGCTTTAGGTAGCTTTGCAAAATTGATTTACTTAGACAATATTTCACAGTCATTGTCACTGGAGAGTTTTCCCATGATCCTATGTTTCAGCCGATTAGGCTTTCATCCCAAGGGACCTATTAAGGTGGGAGCAGAAGATCCGGAGCAAGAGAGCAGTAAAGCCATTGGTATACTATATCCCAGAGCGAACATGATCAAATACAAACCTATATAAATGTGTGTATATAAATACACACACATACACACAAGATTGCTGGTACCCTTCAAATAAATAAAGAAAAACTCCCTATCTGAAATAATTGGAAACTGGCAACAGTGATACTTCTAAATTTACTGCAAATTCAGACAATCTCATATTGTTTTTGAATTTTGTAATGGACAAAATGATGGTACCTCTAGAAAAGAGTGAAAATAATTTAACTGTAGGGACATGTTCAACTAAGGTGTGTCCTGTAATTAGCCTCAAAGGTGTATTCAAACTTGTAATCAATCAGTCTGCCTATTTAAAGTACAAAAAGTGGTGACATTGCTGTTTGGTATCATGGTTTGTAACACACTCATCATGGACAGAGTTGTGTCAGGAGATTAGAAAGAAAATTATTGACAAACATGTTAAAGGTAAAAGCTATAAGACCATCTCTTGACAGCTTGATGCTTTTGTTACTACAGTTGTACATGTTATTCAGAACTTTAATATCAAGAGGACTGTAGCCAACCTTCCGGGACGTGGTATCAAGAGAAAAAATTATGACAAATTGAAGAGAAGGATAATACGAATGGTAAGCAAAGTATCCAGAACAACTTCCAAAGAAATTAAAGGTGAACTACATGGTCAAGGTACATCAGTGTCAGATCGCATCATGGGTCACTGTTTTTGCTAAAGTGGACTCAATGGAAGATGACCAAGGAGGAAACCATTGTTGAAAGCAGATCATAAAAAAGTGAGACTTGAAATTGCCAAAATACATATTGACAAGCCACAAATCGTCTGGGAGAACCTCCTTTGGACAGATACACCACTCACAAAAAGTTAGAGATATTTGGCTTTTTGTTAAAATTTCAGGATGAACATAACATTGATTGAATTTTTTTTTTTTAAGTTAACTAAATAAGAGCATCTCATCTCTTTAGATGCACAGGTCCAACTGTTCATGTTTCAGTACTTTTTGCACTACTTGCTGATCTCTAATGAGGAGATTAATGGCAAAATTCACAACAGGTTCCTGATCCCTGAATCGCCCAATAAATTTAGAGGATCAATTTGAATTGGGATCTAAACAGTCCTAATCATGTTGTTCACATTTTGACACCATGAGACCAAGACAACACCTTACAATTTATCAACAGTGCCTCATCATTGAGAGGCTTCAGTGGCGGAAGTGGCCACTGATTTTAGAGTGTCACAGTGTCACCATCAGGATGCAACAGAGATACAGAGAGACTGGAAGAGTCACAGAAAGGCAAAGTGGTGGATATCCTTTGGCTAAATCGCAGTGATGACCGCTTAATTGCAGACACTGCCCTGGATAACCGGATGATGAATGCCACACAACTCAAACCACGTTTAAAGGAGGTGAGAAGCAACTAAGTATCCTGTCAAACCATTCGTTACCATTTACATGAGTGTGGTCTGTGTGCTAGATGACCGATAAGGGCACCTGACCACACTCCACCAGGCACAGGCATCATTGTCTTGTAAGGGAGGGTACATGCAAGAGAGCATGTATGATGGACGAGGGACCTCAGTGCTGTTCAGTGATTCACGCTGAAAAAAAAAGTATGGCCGACAATGATGCTGGAGACCAAGTAGAGCGCTATGCATCAGGCATAGACGAGCCTTTGGTGGTGATGGTGGTGTTACAGTGTGAGGGCGGGTGTGTCTAGTCAGTTATAGCGATGGCCTCTTCTGCATGAATAACATCATTAATCTAGTCATTGTGCCTCTGCATGAAAAAAGGGATCATTTCATCTTCATGGACGACAATGCTCCAACTCATCGAGGTTGCATCATTAGGGAATGGCTGTTGGAGACTGGGGCACCACAAGTGGGTTGACCTGCACTTTCTCCAGACCTTAACCCACCCGTCAGGGCCGGTTCACACGGCTTATTAAAGCCGTAATTGCGGGACGGATTCTGCCCGCAATACGGCTTAAATAAGGGGTGGGGGCACTGCCCGCCGGCCCCATAGACTTTCATTATCCACAGCGCGTATTCCGCCGGGATAATGAACATGTAAATTTTTCCCTGCCCGGCGGATCCGCTGGGCGGGTCGGAGAGACGGAATCCACAGTTCTCTATGAGAACTGTGGATTACCGTAATGGCTGGGATGGACTCCAGCCATATTGCAGCGCAGTATGGCGTGCAATACGGCTGCAATCTGTGCCTAAAATAAGCCGTGTGAATGGCCCTTTAGAAAACCTGTGGGATCAGCTGAGTCACCGTGTAGAAGCTCGTAACTCTGTACCCCTGAACATCAAAGACCTGAGGGGCTCCTTCAAGAAGAGGGGGATGCCTCAGCAGTCAATAACTCGTCTTGTGAACAGCATTAAATCTCGTTTTCTTGCTGTAATTGATGCTCAAGGCCACATGACATTATTGTGACATTGACATTTTTTTTATGGTGGAGACCCTCCACTGTTGTTGGCTTCTGTTTCATTGAATTGTTTGAGATGAGACAATCAACATTGCATGCTGTGACTTCAATAGCCTACTTTCACGATAAATTATCACTGGAGCGGGAAATTTTTCTGTTTACATACATTTCACACTAAAAGCCAAATATATTTTATACTATATATACTGTATATTATACTTCCTTTTTCCTCACATAGTTTTCCCATTTTTATTACATAAATAACAACATTGTGGAATCTGTTGTGTGCCGTGGGTCAACAGACACAGTATTTACCTTATTTTAAAGAGGTTGTAGGAGTCATATAAAAATTAAATAATAAGCTAATGATGCCAAATAAAATAATAATAATAATAATAATAATAATAATAATAATAATAATAATAATAAAAAAAAACTATACTCACCCTATTGCTCTTCTCTGTTCCAGAGTTGCCTCTCCCCTGTCTTGGGTTACCTTTCTCTTCTCCTTCAACATCAACGCTGGACAGGGTGAATGGGGAGAGCCAGCTCTAGAATAGAGGTGATAAGGAAGGGGAGTATAGTTGTTTTTTTTTACTTATTTTACTGGCCACCAACAGCAAATTATTAAATATTTTAAAAGAACTGGACATGCCCTTTCATATCTTATGTTTATATACATACACATATATTCAGAAATACACCAGTTAGCAATGACATGAAAACCACCTTCCTAATATTGTTTATATCCTCCATGTGTCACTTAAACAGCTCTACAGTGAGTGGAAATCCATCGAGTTTTGGGGGCCTAGCTCCCCTGTTGCCAGTTCACCATCTGTCCTTTCTTAAACTACTAACAGTGGGGAAAAAAAGTATTTAGTCAGCCACCAATTGTGCATGTTCGCCCACTTAAAAAGATGAGAGAGGTCTGTAATTGACATCATAAATAGACCTCAACTATGATAGACAAAATAAGAAAACAAATCCTGAAAATCACATTGTCTGATTTAGAAAGAATTTATTTGCACAATTATGGTGGAAAATAAGAATTTGGTCACCTACAGACAAGCAAGATTTCTGGCTCTCACAGACCTGTAACTTCTTCACTAAGAGGCTCCTCTGTCCTCCCCTCATTACCTGTAGTAATGACACCTGTTTGAACTTGTTATCAGTATAAAAGACACCTACAACCTACAACAGTCTACAACCTCAACCAATTACACTCCATACTCCACTATGGTGAAGACCAAAGAGCTGTTGAAGGACACCAGACACAAAATTGTAGCCCTGCACCAGGCTGGGAAGACTGAATCTGCAATAGGCAAGCAGCTTGGTGTGAAGAAATCAACTGCGGGAGCAATAATTAGAAAATGAAACACATACAAGACCACTAATAATCTCCCTCCATCTGAGACTCCACGCAAGATCTCACCCCGTGGGGTCAAAATGATCACAAGAATGCTGAGCAAAAATCCCAGAACCACACGGGGGGACCTAGGGAATGACCTGCAGAGAGCTGGGACAAATGTAACAAAGGCTACCATCATCTCACAGATCAAAAGAAAAATTCCTAAAACAATAATCTTTAATAGATATGCATTAAAATAATTATCCTTTATATATAAAAATGGCCTCACACATATAGCCACTATACAAATATGCAACTGTATATGTATAAAGTACCCGGTGTATATCAGTACCTAAATACAAAAGCAAGTGGACAATGTCTAGCTAATCACAGCAAAAAAGACATTGTACCAAATACCTATTAGCAGGGAGAAGTGCCCCTATAAGAGGGAGGAAAATGTGGTCAAAAATGTGGTCATAAACTCACGGTTCTGAAGACCTTGTCACAGTAGACTCCATTGCCCCATTGGACCAGTATATACCATATAATAGAAAAAGCACTATCGCTATCACTATACTAGTCCTATCCAGATAGAGCACTCGCCCCGAAAAGGGCGACCCCACCTCTCGGCGACTCACCCTAACTAACTAAATTATACAGTAACAAACATAAAGAACACAGACATAAGTCCCGACGCGTTTCCCCAAGATATGGTTCATCAGGGGATAATAATTATACATCTGTGATGAGAGATGATGATGGTCCAAGTGATGGCATGATGAGGCCCGGGTACTTTATACATATACAGTTGCATATTTGTATAGTGGCTATATGTGTGAGGCCATTTTTATGTATAAAGGATAATTATTTTAATGCATATCTATTAAAGATTATTGTTTTAGGAATTTTTCTTTTGATCTGTGAGACGGTTTTCTATATTCCTATTATTATCTCTTTTTATTGTGAGTTGTTCTAAAGGCTACCATCAGTAACACACTACGCCGCCAGGGACTCAGATCCTGCAGTGCCAGACATGTCCCCCTGCTTAAGCCAGTGCATGTCCAGGCCCGTCTGAAGTTTGCTAGAGAGCATTTGGATGATCCAGTAGAGTATTGGGAGAATGTCATATGGTCAGATGAAACCAAAGTAGAACTGTTTGGTAGAAACACAACTCGTCGTGTTTGTAGGAGAGAGATTGTTGAGTTGCATCGAAAGAACACCAGACCTACTGTGAGGCATGGGGGGGGCAACATCACTTTGGAGCGGTTTCTTTGCAAAGGGACCAGCACAACTGATCCATGTACATGAAAGGATGAATGGGTCCATGTATCGTGAGATTTTGAGTGCAAACTTCATTCCATCAGCAAGGGCACTGAAGATGAAACGTGGCTGGGTCTTTCAGCATGACAATGATTCCAAGCACACCACCAGCGCAACGAAGGAGTGGCTTCATAAGAAGCATTTCAAGGTCCTGGAGTGGCCTAGCCAGTCTCCAGGTCACAACCCCATAGAAAACCTTTGGAGGGAGTTGCAAGTCTGTGTTGCCCAGCGCTAGCCCCAAAAAAATCACTGCTCTAAAGGAGGTCTGCATGGAGGAATGGGCCAACATACTGGCAGCAGTGTGTGCCAACCTTGTGAAGACTTACGGACAACGTTTGACATCCGTCATTGCCAACAAAGGATGTAGAACAAAGTATTGAGACGAACTTTTGTTATTGACCAAATACTTATTTTCCGCCATAATTTGCAAATAAATTCTTTCCAAATCAGACAAGGTGATGTTCGGGATTTGTTTTCTCATTGTGTCTCTCGTAGTTGAGGTTGACCTATGATGTCAATTACAGGGTTCTCTCATATTTTTAAGTGGGAGAACTTGCACAATTGGTGGCTGACTAAATACTTTTTTTCCCCACTGCATATAACGTACATACAGTTGCCCATTTTCTCTGCTTCATAAACAAAACTTTAGGAAATACCTGTTGCCATGCTGCTTACTGCATCTTGCCCCTTGACAGAGGTCATTGTCACAAGGCAATCAATTTAACTCACTCCACCTGTTTTTTTTTTTTTGTTTTTTTTTGTTATACCTGATTGGTGTATTTTAGGAATAACATTTCAACAGTGCCTTCTCTGACATCATGGTCGTAACTATAGACATAATCTAAACTTATAGACATAATAGCCATAGCGACTGCTATAGAGGCCAGAGGTTAAGGGCAGGGCCATCTTTTCCTTTGGGCACACTAGGCAATTGCCCAGGGGCCCTACAAGTATAGGGGCTCCAGGTGGGGTATGCTTGTCCCAGGAATACAAGAAACATACCCTGGATCCCTTGGTTGGCTTTGCTTATTTTAATATTTGTAGGTTTTTAGGATGTGCAAACAAATAAAAACCATGGTGGAGAAGGGAGCCAAAGACTTCCCGCCCTGCCAATCAGTTTTGTAGGCTGCAGGTTGCCAGTGTCCAGACATAAGTGGTTTGATGATATGGGTGTCCTTGGGGCGGCTAGAGACATGACTTAGTGTGATGTCATGTATTTTTACAGGGCCCACTGCAGTGCTCTGCCTAGGGGGCCATAATACTGTTAAGATGGTTCTGGTTAAGGGAGTCCATTCAGGTACAAGAACAGTGTCCCTTTTTGAAGGAAACCAGTAGCTGGTGGCTTTCTGTTCTCCAGCACTACTATTTGGGGTCCCTGATATATGGTGGTATTATTTATACTATTAATTATTGCTACTTATGGTGTTAATTCATTGTAATCAGGTGGTGGGGCCCCCATCTTATTTTGCTATGGGCCCTATAAATTGTAGTTACATCCCTGACTGACAATATATAAGGGTGCTCTGAAACACAATATTTGTGCACACAAAAAAAAAAATCTAAAATTTGTACAAAATGTATTCAATGTTCATAAATTGAGACTGCCTTATCACATCCCGCTGACTCAATGGAATAGAACAAGCAGGAAACAGCTTTACATAGATGCAAAAAAACAAACAGGAGCTGGAGAAAATGTAAAACTAAATCAACATTACATTGAAAGAAGAATCCTGCCCCTCGGGTTCCAAAACAGAGTTTGGCACCCGAAAAAAGGAACATTGAGCGTCTGTGGATATATAGAGATTACAATGTATCATACTCTGAATGAAACATAAAGGTATTGTATCAGCAGGAGCTCGTCTGCTTCTCACAGTGCAACAAGCTTAATATAGCAAAGTAAATTAGGAAATAACTGAAGAATGAGGGGGGAAAAGAAGATCAGAATGTCCCCATGTTGCATCCAAACCATTTAAGAACCACTGTGCAAAGCTCAATTCATTCTGCTCTATAAACCTCTTTTATAAACTTGTCACTGGAGAAATCTTTAAAATGTTAAGTAACGATTCCAGATACTACACATATTTGTATGATTTGGGAGTTTTGGTTTGCTTTGTGAATCAACAAAATTCTGAATTTAGTTTCGGAATCTAAATGTCACTTCACCATATCTGAGAGTTGAACTAACTTTTGCTTCAATTTTGGGTACCCCATTTCCTTTTCCAATGATGAGGTTCGGGTGACTCCCATGTGGAACACATTGGCCATTTTATATGGGGGTTTGGAAGGACACTCGGGGACAGTTTGCAGGATCGCCCTCAAGATAGTTGCTCCAGGGGTCAGTGTGAGGGCCAGTTTTAGGGATAGTCCCTCATTATGTTCATGTAATTGTCCACAGCAGAAGGATCAATATCTGAAAATGAAAGGGACCTCATAGGTTCAAGCAATTCTTGTTTAAAGGGGTTGTCTCACTACAAAGAATAGCTTTCAAAATGTAGGGAACGCTAAATATAGACATTTTCCAAATATATTGCTTTGTTAATCTTTTTTTGTTAAGGAGCTACAAATGATTTTATCACCTTCTGAGGGCTCTCAGGTTTCCCAAGTGACCGACCTGTGTACTTCTTCTCCCCTGCTAGTTTGTTTTATCTGATAGCAGGGAGTAACATCACACAGCTTGTGGCCACCAGTGTGAAAGCTTGTGTGTTATCTTACCTTATAGATATGAGACAGTAATTACTCTACTGTTTACATTAGCTCAGAAGCTTCTCTGGACCTTAGAGAAGGTAATTTAGATAATCTAGACTAATAAACATAATAAACTGAGAAGTCTGAATACATGGAGCTCATATGCTAATTACAGACAGCTTAACCAGGAAGTGACAGAGCAAAGCAGCATTATTTCATTCATGCATCCCATGAAACTTTGAGATGAGACAACCCCTTTAAACCTATAATTTTCCACTTCATATTTGGATGGTATAACATACAAAAATTGGGTTGTCCTTACAATATCCTATTATGTTCTCCATATTGTCATTTTATATGTCACTTTAAAACATTTTTGACTAGGTCATATACAGCTATGCTTTTTATAAAATTCTGAATAGAAACTAAAGGGCCACATGTATGAAAGCTGTCTAGGTCTAAAATTCACTTTATTGCCCATAGCAACCAATCAGAGCACTCGTTTCATTTTTCCAGAGCACTATATGAAATGAAAGAGGCACTCTGTTATGGGCAACAAAGTGAATTTTAAACCTATACAGTTGTCATACATGTGGCCCAAAATTGCTATTTACCTCTGTGATTAACGGCTTAGAAATGATTCTGGTTGATGCACTGTTTTCTTGAGATTTCTAAATTCAGCTTGGGGCAGACTGTAATGGCCCCATGACAGGGTGGGTGTGGACAATCTAGTTGACAAAGTGTAATAATACCGGTTGATGTGCCAGGAGGTGCATACGATGAATATAACTTTTGTAGATAACATGCTGGTTACCGGCACCCGTCAGCTATAAAAAACGGAAAATGAACTGGATAATAAAGTATGCAGAATGCGCCCCCTAGATTTTAAATCTATGTCAATACAGGGAATTTAAAATCTCCGTTGTGATATGCCGGTGTCACCCGGTAAGGAGCTCGCTGCTGGTTCCAATGTCCTGGTCCTTCCAAGCGGTGGGGTGCAGGGGAAGATGAGTAAAACCGAGTAAAATTGACCCACTAAAAAGCCAACAACTATGTGGTTCCAAAATAGCGCAGAGACTCCAATGATAATAGAAAAAGGTAAAAATACCGTGTTTATGGGCAGACGTTACCCGTTACGTGCAAAATCGCACCTCCTGTTATGAAGTCTGAGCAAGTGCGATTTTGCACGTCTGCCAATAAACACTTAACCTCTACAGTCATATCCAAAAGTTTTAAGAATGACACAAATATTATATTTTCACATGATCTGTTGCCCTCTGGTTTTTATGTGTGTTTGTCAGATGTTTTTATCACATACAGAAATACAAGTGCAATCAGATTATGATTAACAAAAGCTTTTCTTGACAGTTAGAATGAGTTCATGCAGCAAGTTAATATTTGCAGTGTTGACCCTTCTTCTTCAGGACCTCTGCAATTCTCCCTGGCATGCTCTCAATCAACTTCTGGACCAAATACATTCTTGCACAATCAATGCGTGCATTTTGTCACAATTTGTTGGTTTTTGTTTGTCCACCCGTCTCTTGATGATTGACCACAAGTTCTCAATGGGATTAAGATCTGGGGAGTTTCCAGGCGATGGACCCAAAATCTCTATGTTTTGTTCCCTGAGCCATTTAGTTATCACCTTTGCTTTATGGCAAGGTGCTCCATCATGCTGGAAAAAGGCATTGCTGATCACCAAACTGCTATTGGACAGTTGGGAGAAGTTGCTCTTGGAGGACATTCTGGTACCATTCTTTATTCATGGATGTGTTTTTTAGGCAAGACTGTAGAGAGCCGATTCCCTTGGCTGAGAAGCAACCCCACACATGAATGGTTTCTGGATGCTTTACAGTTGGCATGAGACAAGACTGGTGGTATCGCTCACCTTGTCTTCTCCGAACAAGCTGTTTTCCAGATGTTCCAAACATTCGGAAAGGGATTCATCTGAGAAAATGACTTTACCCCAGTCCTCAGCAGTCCACTCCCTGTACCTTAGGCAGAATATTAGTCTGTCCCTGATGTTTTTTCTGGAGAGAAGTGGCTTCTTTTGCTGCCCTCCTTGACACCAGGCCTTGCTCCATGAGTCTCCGCCTCACAGTGCGTGCAGATGCACTCACACCTGCCTGCTGCCATTCCTGAGCAAGCTCTGCACTGCTGGTAGCCCGATTCTGAAGCTGAAACACATTTAAGAGACGGTCCTGGCGCTTGCTGGTCTTTCTTGGGTGCCCTGGAGCCTTTTTGGCAACAATGGAACCTCTCTCCTTGAATTCCTTGATGATGCGATAGATTGTTGACTGAGGTGCAATCTTTCTAGCTGTGATACTCTTCCCTGTTAGGCCAGTTTTGTGCAGTGCAATGATGACTGCACGTGTTTCTTTAGAGATAACCATGGTTAACAGAAGGAAAAACAATTATGCCAAGCACCAGCCTCCTTTTAAAGTGTTCATGGTGTGATTCTTACTTAATCATGACAGATTGATCTCCAGCCCTGTCCTCATCAACACCCACACCTGTGTTAATGGAGCAATCACTGAAACGATGTTAGCTGGTCCTTTTAAGGCAGGCCTGCAATGAAGTTGAAATGTGTTTTGGGGGGAAAAGTTCATTTTCTAGGCAACTATTGACTTTGCAATTAATTTCTGTTAAGCTGATCACTCTTTATAACATTCTGGAGTATATGCAAATTGCCATTATAAAACCTGATGCAGTAGACTTTGTAAAAATTAACATTTGTATCATTCTCAAAACTTTTGGCCATGACTGTATACGCACTATTTAAAAACCTGATTTCTAACCTCTAAATGTATCCCTTTCTACTTCTGAAGGAATAACTCCTTTTCTATCATCAAGTCTGGTGGAACACCACCCATTAACAGGAACACCTTATATATACAGTAATTTACTAACTCCAGTAAGGGATCCCAAGCATCCTACTTGGGCAGTCCTGTCTAATCTGATGGACATAAAACATATAAGGTTTCCTTGTGATACCCTCTGCAGCGGGTGACACTTTTAGACAGAGGTGAGAAACCACAATTTAAAATGTCATGCCTGACCTCCCCAACATGTTTCACCAGCTAAACTGGCTTCATCAGGGGTTAGACACCAAGCCTGACACCAAGCCTCAGCAAAGGTAATAAAGAGGCGTCTGTCAGACATCTCCATTAATAGTACTGGAATTAAATGGAAAAAACCCATACACCCTGACATCAGCCCTCTTTCACCATTTTATTAAAGAAATCAATTCAACGCTGGTCCAACACAGTCCAAACGGGAAACCTGTATCAAAACAAAAAACATAAAAAAAACCCCTGACAGTTCTAAACTCTATCTCCTGTACCCTCTGAAGTTCATGCCTGTGGCTGATCTTCTGGGGCCGCAGGGTATGGCGTTCAACTTGCACAATATGATTCTGGGGGGTACAGACCACAGTTGCAGCACAATCTGCAAGTGGATGGTTCTCTGTTCCCCCAAGGAGATTGTCAGCTGTGTTCTGTACTCCTCTCTCCCACCATTATGTTATGCATCCTAATGCTAACACAAAATACAACCCCAACCACCTCCAACTTTGCAACTGCACCTATCTACCATGTGGAGTTTGTACAGAGTTGGCCACAGGTAGGGAAGACCTGGAAAAAATAGAATTGTAAGATATGCATGCGGCAAATTTTGCAGGGACGAGTTGTGGCCGAGAGAATTCATCATGTCGGTTTAGACAGGATGGAGATGAAAAGGGAAAGAGAATTCCAGTCATAGAAGAGGTCTCCGCTGTGTTTCTAGATGTAACTGCATTGTAATCACTTAAACATCTGCAGAGCCTGTGTATCTACACAATATGGTCCCTGTACGGTGGTAATATACAATCTGAAGAGCCCGTGTACACTGGTATCTATCACTATATGGAGGTAATATATAGTCTGCAGAGCCTGTGTACAGTGGTATCTACCACTATGTGGTCACTGTACGGAGGTAATATACCGTCTAAAGAGCCTGTGTACACCGGTATCTACCACTATAATATCACTGTATGGTGGAAATATTGATTGTAGCGTTTAGGTTCAGGCACAGTTTAACAGCATCTCCCAGCTCTCCTGGATGCTGAATAGGCTATCCAATATCCAAGAAAGCTAGGTGACGCCAGGACCCTCAATCAGCTTTTTTCCAGTTAGATGTAGCAGGCGTTACCTTTCTGTGAAGGGGTGTATGGTTTGATACAAAGAGGGCATGGCCACAGCTTCAAATATCCCTGATGGCCACTTTCAAACGTTGGCATTGGCACGCATGGGGTACATACATTACTTATCCTATACTGATCCTGAGTTACATCCTGTATTATACTACAGAGCTGCATTCACTTTTCTGCTGGTGCAGTCACTGTGTACATACATTACTTATCCTGTACTGATCCTGAGTTACATCCTGTATTACACTCCAGAGCTGCACTCACTATTCTGCTGGTGCAGTCACTGTGTACATACATTACATTACTTATCCTGTACTGATCCTGAGTTAAATCCTGTATTATACTCCAGAGCTGCACTCACTATTCTGCTGGTGCAGTCACTGTGTACATACACTACTTATCCTGTACTGATCCTGAGTTAGATCCTGTATTATACTCCAGAGCTGCACTCATTATTCTGCTGGTGCAGTCACTGTGTACATACATTACATTACTAATCCGTACTGATTCTGAGTTACATCCTGTATAACTCCAGAGCTGCACTCATTATTCTGCTGGTGCAGTCACTGTGTACATACATTACATTACTTATCGTGTACGGATCCGGAGTTACATCCTGTATTACACTACGTGGAAATCCCTAAAGAAGCATTTATGCTATCTATCAGTAAGGGCGCTTGTTTTGCTAAGCCCGAAACACGTTAGCTGTCTCTCCCTCTGTGCCTCTGTGACTGTTCACTATTTGTCAATATCAATGGTGAGTGCTAAAGTCTTTTTGGAAATCTTGTTTTATATGAATTAATAATTACGAATACACTTTTTAGCATATTTTGGTGCGTGCTGGATATCTTCGATTTTCATTATGCTATCTATCATACATGAAAAAACTTTGAGACTCTCGGTTCACATATTTTGATCAAAAGATGTTTAAGCTGCCCACGACTTTCAACGTGATCTTGCAAGTCTGGTGTGTTTTCTTATTTTTTTCTCTCTGTATAATGGAGGTCGGTTGACCCAGTGAGAGGCCTGATTGGCTCGATTGAGAGGTAAGGATAGTGTAGGACTGCCCAATTTTGAGATCACGTTGAAAGTCGTGGGCAGCTTAAACATCTTTTGATCAAGATATGTGAATCGAGAGTCTCAAAGTTTTTTCACATCCTGTATTATACTCCAGAGCTGCACTCACTATTCTGCTGGTGCAGTCACTGTGTACATACATTACATTACTTAACCTGTACTGATCCTGAGTTACATCCTGTATTATACTCCAGGGCGGCACTCACTATTCTGCTGGTGCAGTCACTGTGTACATACATTACTTATCCTGTACTGATCCTGAGTTATATCCTGTATTATACTCCAGAGCTGCACTCACTATTCTGCTGGTGCAGTCACTGTGTACATACATTACATTACTTATCCTGTACTGATCCTGAGTTACCGCCTACATTATACTCCAGAGCTGCACTCACTAGTCTGCTGGTGCAGTCACTGTGTACATACATTACTTATCCTGTACTGATCCTGAGTTACCGCCTACATTATACTCCAGAGCTGCACTCACTATTCTGCTGGTGCAGTCACTGTGTACATACATTACTTATCCTGTACTGATCCTGAGTTACCGCCTATATTATACTCCAGTGCTGAAATAAAAATTCTACAGGCCTCCTAATTTAAATCTCCTCACTTGTTCAATATACACACAAAGCCTCCTCTGGTGATTTACATTCCAGTAAGTCCTATGCCGAGTGCCCTCCTGCATTTTATAAGCTTAAAAGCTGTTATGGGTTTCTCTGCCTATAAGGTTGCTGGTCGCTTCCAACAACAACTGGCAGTGTTGGGAATGCAGACCTGAATTATAATACAGACTGTAATTGAAGGGCAGTACAAGACACATGGGGCAACATGTATGAAATCTGGCGTTAACACACCAAATTGCGCCTAACAGAGTAGAATGCACCTGATTTATTAACCTGCTCTACAGCAGGTCATAAATCAGGCGCACTCCAGCGCTTGGGCGACATTCCTGGATCAGGCATACCACTTTGAAAGTGCTCTACCTGTTCCAGCAGTAATGCGCCCAGAAATGTCGTAGCGTACCTTTGTTGGGCTCAATATGGTCTTTTGAACCTTATCTACATTCATGTTGCCCAGCTTATTTTGTACTAGGGATTTTTGACACCTTTTTCGCTGCAGCATTTTGGGAGTGCAGAGTTATTTAAGGGTGATTTTTTGTGGGTTGTGATGTGAACAGACATTGGTGGCTATTATAGATAATAATTAATACCCTTTTTATGTCATATATACCCTCATAACGCTATATACATCTGTGCTACTAATATAAGCACTCCTTTCTGTAAGCGGGTTTCTTTTGTCGTCCGGTCTCCTTTTTCTGTTGGTCTCCTCTTGTATATATGTTTGTCATTTTTGTTTATTTGTTGTTTAGATTTGAATAAAATATTTTGGTATTTTTAGAGATATGGCTCCGCTTTTCTATTTATAAAATACATTATGGGAGTTTCTCTGTCCTATAAGATATGGTGTTTTGGTACCTTGTATATAAGAAATATGTAGCTTTGTACGGTTCTAGTGCTCCCCGCCTCCCGCACTCCCCCAAGATCGGGCAAATTAGAAAGCGGTGCAGGCACTATGTAATGCGCCCCGGAGTGGCGTGCAGGAGATTTAAAAACATATGAACGGGGCTGCGCCTGATATCGGGCTGTAAAGACGGCAGACTTCTGGCGCAGCCCCGTTCACACATGTCGCCCATTATGTACTTGCTGTAGGTCGTTACCTTACTTTAGTGGCTTTCCTTTAAAAAATATGGAAGAACAGCCAATACAATCATGAAAAGAATCAGGCCAGAATAATTCATTCTGAACACACAATGAATGTATATTTTCAATTATGAGCTGCTCATTTATTTTATCTAGGTTGGAGATAGCGTAGATTTTCTTGGCCCCTGTGCCAGTGCCCTTGAAGTAAAAAAGCAGAGCGTGCGCTTGTTCTGGAGCCGGCATTGCAAACCTTGAAATTAAACCGTATCATTCTCCTTCGTGCAGATATCAAACTCTTATCTGAACTAATTAGGGCGCACAGGCTAAGCTCATCGCCCAGATCAAGAAAACAGTTTACAGTGGAATATTCTCATTAACCTGTTTCTAATACTTGCAATCCACTTTCCACGCTGCAGAATTAATCTTGTGCTGTTGGGAAAGCCCCGCTTAGTTATTTATGTTGCTTGATGAAGGTCTTATGCAACAAATAATTCCCTAATTACTTGGAATTAGCTTGTTGACCATATAACGCTCCGGTGCCTTCAAGGTCACGGAAAACTTTTGTCCAAGCTTCAACCCAGCAGCATTATCAATGTTTGTACATCAGGTTGTGTACAGCACGCAGGAAACCCTGTGTGTTAATTGATATCTGCTGTATGTCTGTTTTGTTGTGTTGTATTTTTATTTCTAACACGAAAGTGAAATGCATGGCAAACGAATTAAAAGGGTTATCCGCTATGTAATAGATTCTTACAGCCCCTGGTTCCAGCGTGTGTCATTAATTTACATCACCGTTCGGAAGTGACCACTGCTGAGCAGTGACGTCCCTGTTCAGAAATACAGGAATGACAACAGGAGACCAGGCATTTATATATGTGGGCTTGAAGACTAATTGCTTATGCTGTAGAGGACACTGTGGCCCCTACTCGGCAGCCAGAGGAGCGGAGGCCGAATGGGAGGGGGGGAATGAAATGCCACCCACTCACCAAAGTAGTGGAGAGTGGCTTCTGCTACACTCCTTATTAAACCCACATCAAAACACTGTAGAGTATTGTACAGTTGATGAGGCTGGCACCTAGCAAAGGGGATATAGAGAGGTGTCACATACATACACATACAACAGGTGAAATAAGTATTGAACACGTCACCAATTTTATAAGTAAAGATATTTATAATGGTACTATTGACATATATCACCAGATGCTGGTAACAACCCATTCAATCCACACAGGAAAAGAAATGAAACCATAAATATCCATAAAATACCATATATACTCGAGTATAAGCCAAGTTGTTTGGCTTATACGTGAGTCACTGTTGGCGCTGAAATGGCCCGTGCGCTGGTAGGGACACTTCAGCTATATGCGACTCCTCAGGGAGCGCATATAGCTGAATAGCGAGTCAACCCACAGCGCCCGGGCGCTGCCATGGCCCTGGTGCTGTCAGTGATCTCTTCACCTGTATGCGACTCCTCTGGGAGCCCATACACATGAAGATACCACTGCAGAGCAGACAGCGAGAGCTCTGTGCTCCACAGGGGTCTCCGGATGGCCGCAGCCTTGCGGCCTTCAGGAGTTTCTAGCACAGGCAGCGTGCTATGTCATCACGCTGCGTGCCCGGCATGATGACATCATGCTGTCTGTGCCAGAAGACGGAGCGATCGGGAGTCGGAGCAGCGAGGAAGTGAGGTGAGTACTTGTATTATTTATTTTTTTTAAAACCCTGCCTATGGGGGATATTTACCTGCCTATGGGGGGTATTTATCTGCCCATAACCTGCCTATGGGGGATATTTACCTTCCTATACGGGATATTTACCTGCCTATGGGGGATATTTACCTGCCTATGGGGACATATACCTGCCTATAACCTGCCTATGGGGACATATACCTGCCTATGGGAACCTATACCTGCCTATGGGGGTCATATGTCTGTCTATAACCTTCCTATGGGGGACATATACCTAGCTATACATGCCTATAACCTGCCTATGGGGGACATATACCTGCCTATAACCTGCCTGCGGGGAACAATAAACTGCATGTAGCTGCCTGTGGGGGACCTATACCTGCCTATGGGACATACACCTGCCTATGGGACATTAAACTGCCTATATCTGCCTATGGGGGACATGTACCTGCTTATACCTGCCTATAGGGGACATGTACCTGCCTATTGGGGACATTAAACTGCCTATAACTGCCTATGGGGGGGACATATACCTGCCTATGGGGGACATGAAACTGCCTATACCTGCCTATGGGGGACATTAAACTGCCTATACCTGCCTATGGGGGACATTAAACTGCCTATACCTGCCTATAGGGGACATTAAACTGCCTATACTTATCTACGTAATTTTATTGGTATCCATTTTTATTTTTGAAATGTACCTGTTGCTGCTGCATTTTCCACCCTAGGCTTAAACTCGAGTCAATACGTTTTCCCAGTTTTTTTGTGGCAAAAGCACTGTAGGTGCCTTGGCTTACATTCGGGCCGGCTTATACTCGAGTATATACGTTATGTTTAATAATGAGAAATAACAGGGTAAAAGTATTGAAAACATGAAAAAAAAAGTATTGAACACATAAAAAAAGTATTGAACACATGAAGAAAGAGGTGCAAAAAGCTATGAAAAGTTATGACACCAGCTGAAATCTATCAGGAACTAGAACACAATCCTGCCACTTAGGGGCCTATAAAAGGGTGTCTCATTACCACGGTGCCACACAAGAAACATCTGATGTAAAACCAGTGAGCTGTCTCAAGACCTTCACAACCGTATTGTTGCAAAACATACTGACTGCATTACAGACACTTGTATACCAGCTTCACATCGAATGTCTTCATTAAAACTTCATATTAATTAGTCCATTTAAAAGCAACATAAGTCGAAATAGCAGTATATGACACAAATCAGGTATGACGGGAATCGTGCAGCCTGTGAGTTACAGCATAGCACTAACGTGTTTTGGACAACCTTAATCTTAGCTAATTGTGCTCAGTAGGAGTCTGCTCTAAATAGTGTGCAATATTGTTACGTGGCTGCTTCATTGCATAGTCAAGCATGATGCTACCATATATATAAAACATTGATAGTTAAAAACAACTCACTCTACTATGTTGCGGAACGGGCTCTGTTGTATATGCATTATTGTTGATAATGTATCTTTATATCATGCTTACTGTTTAAGCCCTTAGGAACTCTCGTGTCTAACAGGAAAATCCATTTAGATTCCCTGCTTAGCAATTTACTGTGGATATCTCCTCCCCTAATCCCACATGTAACTATTTCTATGTCCCTGAATGAGAATGTACTGGTATCTCCTTTGTGAGCATCCGCAAAATGTCTGGATGCCGCTGATATTCTAAAATTATTGAATTTATTTGTATCCGACAAGTGTCTTCTCATCCTAATTTTTATGGTCCTGATGTGCATCCTACATATTGTATATTGCACTTAAAACATGTGATTAAATATACCATGTTTGGTATTGCAATTTTTATAGAATCTGATGGGAAACTCCTTACCATTCACCGTTGATGCAAAATGATAACTGTTGTGACAAAACTTACATGCAGCGCAGATTTTACGTTCACATTTATAATAGACTCCTAACCAATTTTGTTCATTTTTATATTGGCTGTCATATGTACTTGCGGAGAGTAAGGCTCCCAGCGTAGGTGCTTTGTTCGGAAAACAAATTTTGCATTGGTTCGCAACAATATTTCCAGGCTATCCGTAACGTATAATAGGGGGAGATCTTTTTTTTTATAATAGAGACTATTTTGTTGCACTGGGGACTGTACACTGTTGAAAATGTTACTGGATTATTGGGTCATAGTAATTTGTTCTTTGTCAGTAAAAGTTCTCTCTTGATCCTATGTATTCTTTGGCTGGCATTATTATGTATGATATTAGCATATCTATCCCTGTTGTTTAAATATAAGCCAAACTTCTTGTTCACATTGTATAAATTTGTTGTCGTCAGAGCAGTTGCCTCCAATCCTAACTAATTCTTCATAGGGTACATTGTCGACTACATGCCTAGGATGGCACAAGTTTGCTGCCGTCATAGTGTTCCTAGCCATATTTTTTCTGTAGGGCAACACTGTGATTTTATTTCCTATGTTATCCTCAATTGTAACATCTAGATAGTTTAGAATCTGTTTTGAACTGAATTCGTGTGTAAATCGCAAATGCATCATATCGTTGTTGATAGACTCCACAAACCTGAGTGCATCTTCTTCGCTCCCTCCCCCCACACCAGAAGCAGATCGTCTATATATCTGCTATACCACCGGACGTGGGGAGAGAACGGATTATCGGAATCCAGAAGATGTTTCTCCTCCCATATTGCCATATATATGTTGGCAAGTAAGGGGGAGAAAAGAGCCCCAGTTGGAGCTCCCTCTTTTTCAAATAATATTGTCCATCAAAAATAAAATAGTTGTGACTCAATAAAGCTACTTCCTCTACAATAAACCTCGGTGTATCTGGTGAGTATTCACTATAGCGTTCCAAAAAATATTCTAATACTCTTAATGGTTATGTGGTAGACTTGGATACAGCACTGTTACATCACACGTAAGCCACGAACGCTCCATTGGCCATGTGAACTGTTCCATCATGCCTATCAAGTGTTTAGTATCCTTTATGTAGCCCGGAATTAGATTTATAAGCGGTTGCAATTCTAAATCCACCCATTGGCCAAACTTCTCATTTAAGGATCCTATGCCCAAAACAATAGGTTGAAATATGGGGGCGGGGAGGGGGGACGACAACCCATTTTTGGATCTTGGGTGCTGTATGGAACAGTGGAGTTATTGGATTCTCTAAAGACAATTTTTCTGCATTTTTATCACTTAATACTTCTAGCCTGACACCTTCCTTTAACAGATTGTTGTTGTTTTTCATATTCCGCAACCAAATTGTTACTCACTGATGTGTACATGTCCCTATCAATCAATCTTAGATTTTCCCTTTTATATAAACCCGTGGCCAATGCTACTACTTTGCCTCCTTTATCTGCTTTTCCTATAAGATTATTGTCCTTTATTTGTTTTATAGCCATATTGTCCCTATATGTTAGATTTTATCTATTGTCCTTTTTAGCCATTTACTGTTCTAACGTTAGTAAATCTCTTTTTACCCTATCTTGGAAGATATCCAAGCTAGGAGATCTAGATTGTATAGGGTAAAAACCTGGATCGCCTATTAGAAGGGGGACAGTGCTCTTATATTTACATTCCTTTTTGTCACTAGATAGGGAGCGCAGTATAGATATACTCTGTAATTCCTGAAAATTTACACATTATTTAATGCTTGTGTTAGAAATCGCATAGACTAAGTACTCACTTGAACTGAGGTTAGTTACGATGTTAGGCTCATTCTCATAATTTGAACTATTTTCGCTGTTTGTATCCCTTTGTTCCATAGCAGAAAAATGATGTCTCAACGTGATTAATCTTGTGAAGTGATTGACGTCCAATAGATTTTCATATACTTTGAAATTTTTGGTCTGTGAAAAGTTCAGTCCTTTAGCCAATACTGTTGACTGTAAATCTGTCAAAATGTAACTTGATAAGTTAACTACTTATGATGGCTCGTTTGTTGTTGTCGTAAGTTCCATGTCCCTATTCTTCTTCTGTTTGTGCTTTCCTCCCACTTGCCTCATACAGTACGTTTTTTGGAGCTGGTTTATTATATAGATTGTCAACATTTGAATTATTTCCAATTGAATTTTTCTCTCCACCCAGGGCTCCATATTTAGATTCCCCGTCACTCTCTTCTGATGTGTTACTAGTTTGATAATCTCTGGATGAATCCACATCTGAAAAGCTCACATTGCATTTTTTAGATTTCCACATTTTGTTATTTCCTCAATATTGATCGAGGTGTACTGCTAATATGAAACCGTCCATGCCAAGTATAAACGGCATTATCCTTGTAATCTTTAGTGTCCCTTTGAAATGTATTGTGTTTCAAAGGGGTTATATCATCCTCTAAAGTTTGTAAGTTTTTTATCATTTGTGCATATAAAGTGTCATACACCCTATTTTTCTCTAGGTAAATCCACTTGTTCTTTAGCTAAAATTATTTCGAAGTTGCATGTAGTCAACAATGTACCCTATGTAGAATTAGTTAGGATTAGACGCAACTGCTCTGACGCCAACAAATTTATACAATGTGAACAAGAAGTTTGTCTTACATTAAAACAACGGGGATATTCTAATATCATCCTTAATAACGCCAGCCAAAGAATCCATAGGGTCAAGAGAGAACTTTTAGTGACAAAGAACCAATTACTATGACCCAATAATCCAGAAACATTTTCAACAGTGTACAGTCCCCAGTACAACAAAATAGTCTCTATTATCAAAATAAGATCTCCCCCTATTATACATTACGGATAACTTGGGAACATTGTTGCGACCCAATGCAAAATTTGTTATCCTAAAAAAGCACCTGTGCTACGAACCTTACTCTCCCCAAGTACGTATGACAGCCAATATAAAAATGGTTAGGAGTCAATTATAAATGTGGACATAAAATCTGCGCTGCATGTAAGTTTTGTCACAACGTTATCCATTTTGCATCAATGGTGAATGGTGAGGATTTTCCTGTCAGGTTCTATAAAAATTGCAATTTTTTTTACTGACAAAGAACCAATTACTAGACCCAATAATGCAGTAACATTTTCAACAGTGTACAGTCCCCAGTACAACAAAATAGTCTTTATTATCAAAAAAACATCCCCCCCTCTTATATAATATGGATAGCTTGGAAACATTGTTGTGAACCAATGCAAAATTTGTTCCAAAAAAAAGCACCTGCGCTAAGAGCCTTACTCTCCCAAATACATATGACAGCCAATGTTAAAATGAACAAAATCGGTTAGGAGTCAATGGTTACTATAAATGTGGACATAAAATCTGCACTTCATGTAAGTTTTGTCACAACAGTACCCATTTTGCATCAACGGTGAATAGTAAGGATTTTCCCATCAGATTCTATATTAATTGCAATACCAAATGTGGTATATTTAATGTGCAATATACAATATGTAGGATGCACATCAGGATCATTAAAAATTAGGATGAGAAGACACTTGTTGGATGCAAATAAATTCAATAATTTTAGAATATCAGCGGCATCCAGACATTTTGCGGATGCTCATAAAGGAGATACCAGTACATTCTCATTCAGGGACATAGAAATAGTTACATGTGGAACTAGGGGAGGAGATATCCACAGTAAATTGCTAAGCAGGGAATCTAAATGGATTTTCCTGTTAGACACGAGAGTTCCTAAGGGCTTAAACACTAAGCATGATATAAAGATACATTATCAAAAATAATGCATATACAACAGAGCCCGATCCGCAACATAGTAGAGTGAGATGTTTTTAACTATCAATGTTTTATATATATGGTAGCATCATGCTTGACTATGCAATGAAGCAGCCACATAACAATATTGCACACTATTTAGAGCAGACTCCTACTGAGCACAATTAGCTAAGATTAAGAACAGTTGTCCGAAACGCGTCAGCGGTTAGTGCTATGATGTAACTCACAGGCTGCTTGATTCCCGTCATACCTGATTTGTGTCATATACTGCGATTTCAACTTATATGTTGCTTTTAAATGGACTAATAAATACGAAGTTTTAATGAAGACATTCGACGTGAAGCTGGTATACAAGTGTTTGTGACGTTATCTCCAGAGGAGGAACGGCTCTCTCTACACCGGGCTCCATCTGATCATTCCACAGCCGCTTGGGTGAGCGGACAATTTTTTCTATATACTTTATATACTGATGGCATTAGTTACAGAAAAATTTCTACACTACTGAAGGATCCAGTGAGCACTGTTTGGGCCATAATCTGGAAGTGGAAAGAACATCATTTCGACAAAAACCGGACACAACCAGGTGCTCCCCACAAGATTTAGAAGAGTGAAAAGAAGAGTTGCCCAAGAGCCAAAGACCAGCGGTGGAGCGCTACGAAAAATACCTGAAATCAGCAGGTAGAATTTTTTTTAAAGAAAATAATAAGTAATTAATACACTCAACCTCGATGGCCTGTACGCACGCGCACTACACAAAATTTCATTGCTGAACATACAGCATTTTCAAGTAGGAGTATATAGTATGGTCAGATGGGACCAAAACTGGTATGGATGAATGAATCTCAGTTGGTTTCAGGGAAAGAAAATAAAGCTGCTAGAATGGCCCAGCAATTCTCCTGCCCTGAATCCAATAATAGAAAATCTATGGAAGGAAATAAAGCTCAGAGTTCATAGGAGTCCATAAATCCTTCAGGATTTGAAGAGTGTTTGTGTGGAAGAATGAGCCCAAATCACACCTAGGCAATACATGCAACTAGTTTCACCATACAGGAGGCGTCTTGCCATCACCAACACAGCATCTTGTACGCATTAGTGACGTGTTAACTATTTCTTCTGCAGTATATCGATATATGTAAAACATATACAGTTGAAACCAGAAGTTTCCATACACTACATAAAAAGACACATATGATGTTTTTCTCACTGTCATGAAATCAGAATAAACCTTTCCCATTTTAGGTCAATTAGGAACCAAAATTATTTATATTTGCCAAATGCCAGAATAGTAAGAGAATTTTTAAGGCATTTTAATTACTTTCTGCAAAGTCAAAAGTTTCCATACACTAGGATTACTCTGCCTTTAAACAATTTGGGACTGCCCATATGATGATGTCATGTCTTTGGAAGCTTCTGATAGGTATATTGGCAACATCTGAGTTAATTAGAGACACAACTGTGGATGTATTCTTTAAGCACACCAGAAACACACTGCTTCTGTGTGTAACATCATGGGAAAGTCTAAAGAAATTAGCCAAGATATCAGGAAGAGAATTGTGGACTTGTACAAGCCTGGATCATCCTTGGTGGCAATTTCCAAATACATGAAGATGCCTCGTTCATCTGTACAAAAAATTCTACACAAGCACAAACAAGATGGGAATGTCCAGCCATCATATCGCTCAGGAAGGAGATGGGACCTTGTGAAGATGCTGGTGGAAGCTGGTAAGATTGCGTCATTACCCACAGTGAAACGAGTACTGTATCAACATGGGCTGAAAGGCCACTCTGCCAAGAAGAAGCCATAACTCCAAAAGAAACATATAAAAGCCAGATTAATGTTTGCAAATGCACAAAGGAACAAAGACCTCCATTTTTGGAGACATGTCCTGTGGTCTGATGAAACTAAAATTGAATTGTTTGGCCATAATGACCATTGTTAGTTTTGAAGGAAAAATGGAGACGCTTGGAAGCCTAAGAACACCATCCCAACTGTGAAACATGGGGGTGGCAGCATCATGTTGTGGGGTTGTTTTGCTGCAGGAGGGATTGGTGCACTTCACAAAATAGATGGCATCATGAGGAAAGAAGATTATGTGGCAATACTGAAGCAATCTCAAGACATCAGCCAGGAAGTTAAAGCTTGGGTGGAAATGGGTCTTCTAAATGGACAATGACCTGAAGCTACTGCCAAACTGGTTACAAAGTGGCTTAAGGAGAACCAAGTCAATGTTTTGGAGCGTCCATCACAAAGCCTTGATCTCAATCCTATTCAAAATTTAAGGGCAAAGCTGAAAAGGCAGGTGCGAACAAGGTGACCTATGGCTCAGTTACACCAGTTCTGTCAGGAGGAATGGGCCAAGATTCCTACCAACTATTGTGAGAAACTTGTGGAAGGATCCTAAACGTTTGACCAAAGTCATACCGTTTAAGGGCAATGCTATCAAATACTAATGAAATGGATGTAAGCTTTTGACTTTACAGAAAGTAACACAAATGCCTTAAAAATTCTCTCTCTCATTATTCTGGCATTTGCCAAATATAAATAATTTTGGTTCCTAATTGACCTAAAACAGGAAAGGTCTGATTTCATGTCAGATAGTGAGAAAAACATGCAGATGGGGCTTTTGATATAGTGTATGGAAACTTCTGGTTTCAACTGTATATGTATGTGTCATTATTTGTCCCACGACCAGAACTCTGCTCTTCACTAGATGCATTTTCTTTTAAAGCCACTGGCCTGGGATGGGATATCTGCTAGTATGAAGGACACTTCAATCTCCACACAGTGTAGCCTAAAGAGCTTATACAATGCCAAAAACAGGATCCAAAATGAAACATAAAGCTTCCAAAAATTCTATTATTTCTGGAAAACGCAGACCAATTTTTCCAGAAAAGGAATTTAAATTCTGGGCATTTTTTAACACAATTACAGATAATTTTTAGACTATAAAATGCAGGATGAAAGGACTATTTTAGAAGTATAATGCAGAGCCATTTTGGTTGTCCATTCTCTAACGATACCCGCTGCCTTTGCGGTTTGTGTGCCAAGCTGTATAGAATACCTGCCTGACTTTATTACGTTCCAGAGACGCAGAAACTCAATGGAATTCATTAGGGAGAACAGTCTGATTTTTTTCTGTGGATCAAATATTTGGATTTTGTTTCCAAATCCATCACAGGCCACTGATTAATTCGTGTAAAATGCAGATCTTGAAACGCTATTAACCTCCAATGCACAGCAGTCCAGGCCAGGAATATATCAGCTTCTGTGTGCATGATAATAATAATGCATAAAGAAGAATATTTGCTGTAGCAGTTTGATTTGTGGAGCCCCCTGGAGAGCTAGTGAGATATTAGAAAGCTTTGACATTCTGAAGCCATTTAGAAAATTCTGCAAATGAAGACGTGCACGGTTATAATGCTGAACAATCCTTATAAAACATGTCATAAGGAATGAGCCTGATATCTGCAAGGTGTAAATAGTGTGACTGCAGGATAAATAAGGGTTTGCAACAATACCCAGGAGCTAAGTTGTATATTTAGCCGAGCTCTCTATTTCCGCAGTGCCTGGTTTACTTTATAGCCTTAGGACAACATGGAAGATACAAGATTTCAAGGTATTCGACCAGCAAATAATCAAATAAACACGACCCTGGTTGCAACCCGTGGCTAAAATTATGGAATACAGATATTTAGAGGACGATCACCCAAGTTAGAGATATAACAGTAACACAAAAACCCATACAAACATTGAACCCAGAGAAAAATTCAAAATGCATTACTGCTATCCTTTGTACACATATAAAATAGAGGTCTTTTTTGCGCACTTTGATCAAATTGCACTTACTGTGTTAAGGTAGCCTCATCAGGTGGCCCTTAACTCTAAGGGTATGTTCACATGGCTTATTTTGGGGCTCATTTCGCCATTTATTGTGCGCGTACTGAGCTCTAATACGAGCAAAATGTGCCCCAATCATTATGGTAATCCACAGTTCTCATAGAGAACTATGGATTACGCCTCCTCTCCCTGGGTGTACAATACAATCATATTGTATGCACGAGGAGATAAGTGACATGTTACTTATTCGCGAGGCGAGTAATGCATGTCTATGGGGCTGGCGGGCTGCCGCCCCACCTGCTTCGCGCGAGAGTACGCGCCGATCAGCGCGACTCCTGAAGACCCGGCGTATTGCGGGCCGTACTATACGCCCTGAAATGAAGCCGTGTGAACATACCCTAATACCTCTCTGTGGGGTCAAAGATGCCATACATTCAGAGCAACAGGCTCCATTCACACTAATTACAAGGAAGCAAGAAGATGAGAGAAGTGTGGCCAAAATGGGGGCAGTCACTCATCTAAATGCATTATAAAAATAAAATATAAAAAAGCCAGCACCTTTATTGCAACTGATGGACACTGGTGCAAACTGCTATGGCTGCAATGCAAAAAGCAAACAACAAAAACAAAAATTACAGTAGCACACACTAAGAATTATCCCCACAGAGAGGCGTTAGAGTTAGGGGCCTAGCTGATAAGGTAATAGGTGGATACACATAATTTGATCAAACTGTACACTAAAGACATCCATTTTCACTGCCCCAACACATCAGACTCTCCTCCACTTTCACCAGCTTCAAAAGCAATCTGAAAACCCATTTCTTCAGGCTTGCCTATAACCTTCACTAACCTTGCTGTCACTACTTCCTCCACAAACATGTCTGCCCCTCACCTCCTGTCTCTTTCCCCCTCCTTGTAGATTGTAAGCCCTCGCGGGTAGGGTCCTCTCTCCCTCTGTCGTGCCAATTGTCATTATTCACTTATCACTGTACTCGTTTGACTTATGTAATGTATGTAACCCCCTCGAATGTACAGCGCCCTGGAATCAATGGCGCTTTAAAATAAATAATAATAATAATTTTATACACGTACAAAGAGTAGCATTCTAAAATTTCCACTGGTCCAATATTTTAGGACCTATTGTGTGCTACTTTATTTTATACCGCTTGCTTTTTACATTACCATAGCAGTTTGCACCAGTGTCTGTCCATTGCAGAGGAGGTGGGTTTTAGGCTTTGTTTGTATAAGTTTCATATATAAGACAAAACAAGGTTTATGGGGGTTTTCACACAGTAGATTTGGATGCTGATTCTCGGTGCAAATTCTGTGTCCAAAATCAGCATCCTGTAACGGCCGGAGTAGTAGATTCCCTGGACCGCCGCAAGCGGTGGTAACGGCCACGCCAGGGATCGGGGTCTAAGTAGGTCCTGGTTTTCACCAGAGCCCGCTGCAAATCAGGATGGACTTGATGCGGCGTGAGTCCTACCAGGTCGCTACCCCTAGCGCGACTAGCCTGCGGTGGCAGCCGAGGTGCAGCGAGGTACTGAATCGTAACACCAAACTTGTAGTCGTGGACGGGCAAACAGGTCAGGGCAGGCGGCAAAGGTTTGTGGTCAAGAGACGTAGGCGAAGGATCAGCAACGTAGAGGACACTAGGACACACATTGGAACCGCTTTCTCTTAAGGCAAGAGCACAATAGATCCGGCGAGGAAGTGCAGGAGGTGGTACTAATATATAGGACCAGTGGCCGGCAATTAACCAATTACCGGCGCTCTGGCCCTTTAAATCTGGAAGAGCTGCCGTGCGCCTGCCCTAGGGGATGGGAGTGCGCGCAGCAGCCGGCAGAGAGCCATGTGGGTACAGGAGCGCGGCTGGGTAAGTGCTGACTTCCAGGGAAGCGAGTGCATCCGCGGCCCGACATGCGGACGGCGGCACCACTCGTCCCTGGTGCGAGGGCAACCGAGGGGACATGGGTGCGCCCGCAGCCAACCCTGAGGGCTGCAGGACCACCCGTGACACATCCATTAATTGCTTAACGCTATACCCTATGTAAAGCAAACGCAACACAATATCAGCAGCACTCTATAAGCACTAAAAGACGGTCAAAGAGGACATAAGAATTTTTTGGAAAAGCATTTCTGCTACTGTGGAATATATGAAAATTTTGAGGTTCTTAGTGTACATTTTTGATCAAAACTGTAAATGCCCACCTACCGCTGCAAGGTGACCTAAATTCAGGTAGGAAGCTACACTAATGTCACCTCTCTTGGTGTCTGTTCAGACCTCTACATTTCAGGGATAGAAGATTCCAGCTATAAATCTAATCTGATTAAAAAAAACTGTGCAGATGGGTGGAATGCACAAACCAAGATGAGAGGCAGCCACTTCCCCATGCAAACAGTTAAAAAACAAAATCTGGTCAGCACATCCAATTTGAAGAATAAATGTATAGGTGCACACTGGTGTGGTAGTCAAACGCAATGCAAACACAACACTATATCATGCTGCCCTGATATCACTGCAGCATGATATTTTGTTGTGTTTGAAATGCTTTTGCCAAAAAATTCTTATGTCCTCTTTGACCGGTTTTTAGTGCTTATAGAGTGCTGCTGATATTGTGTTGTGTTGCTTTTGGTTGCCACACCAGTGTGGACCTATACATTTATTCTTCAAAATGGATATACTGACCATATTTAGTTTTTTTATACCCTATTTAAAATCAGCGTTGTGGTTCAGACTACGCTAATTTTACACGAGTATTAGCGGCGCGTAAAGTCCATGCCTACAAAGACTTGACATGTCAATTCTTTGACGCGTGTTACTCGCTGCTAATAACAAAGTTCCCGAGGCAGAAATCCACCTTGGACAGTCCGAGTAGTTTCCTTGCTGAAACTCCGCACTGGCAAGCACATCATTTTCAACGAGAAAACGCTGTTTCGTAACGCCTGAATATTTTGACTTTGTAAAATATACCACAAAAAAAAGTAAATAATTTTAATAAAGACGTTTTTCCATCAAGTAGAGATAAAAAAAATATGGAACCACTAACTAGAGACAATTCCAGTTAGGGTGCCTTCACACGGTGCGTTTTTGATGCGTTTTTTCTATGCGTTTTTTGTGCAGGAAGGCACAGCAATTAATGCTGTACATTGCTGCTCAAATATCACGGCAAAAATCGAGGTAATTACCGCGATTTTACCGCAAATTTACTGTGATTTTTGTGTAGCAATGTACAGTATTAATTGCTGTGCCCTCCTGCACAAAAAACGCATTGAAAAAACGCACCAAAAACGCACCGTGTGAAGGCATCCTTAGGGCTTGTTCACACGACGTTTTTGTGATCCGTTTTACGGATCCGCAAAACGGATCTAACAATTGTCAGTGTGATTAACATTGAGTTGAATGGCAAAAGCGCATCGCTGTTCCCACGGGAGATCGGCGATGCGCTATTGAGAGCTCTTCTGCGCTTTTCGCATCCGCTTTAAGAATTGACATGTCAATTCTTATTGCGGTTTACGCAAGTGAAAGCCCATAGGAGATAACGCCGTGTGAACAAGCCCTTAGTACTTTCTTGCTCCTGCTCAGACCTTTATAGCACCTGAATTTAATGAGAAGAATTTTCTACATCAAGACGTAGACGCAAGAGACAATTTTCTTTTCCACAAAAACTTTTTGTTAGTAAAGTCGTATTAACTCAATGTCATGACACCAAACAGTATGGATCTGGATTTTAAACTGTAAACACTTCTTGCTCTGTGCTAAGATTCATTAACCGTCCTAAAACATGTCTTCGGCATCCACAAACCTATTTTCTATCCATGGAAGAATAAAAGTATCCAGAATGCCTCTGTTCAGGAATTGACTGTTGAGGTAATGATTACATCTCCCCTGCTCCTCTACCTGACATGCAGCCCCATATCATAAATGATGGAAATGTGATTATATCCTCAGGCGTCATCATTATAGGTTTCATTAGACAGCACCAGACACATGTTCCACTGTAGACTGGTGATTGATGAGGGATATTGCTTTTCTCCACTGCCTCATACTCCAGGTTTGCTTCTCTTTGCTGCACTGTCACTTTATTTTCCTGGGCTTAGTTGTTAGTGCTGGTTTTTTTTTGGCCTTTTTGTACTGTTGTTCATTTTTTTATTGTCCCGGTACGCTGCTGGGAGCTTTCTACCCTCCCACTTTGACGTCTTCCTCGGTACACCCCGATTACTTCCTCTGACAGCTTTTCCATTTTTACACAAATTTTACACACAGCTATCTTGGAACAACCAATATCTTCCGCTGCACTCCGTGTTAGATCTCCATTTTGAAATTGATATACTTGACAACTCTCACTTTGGGTCCTTGTTTACTCTTATTGAGTCAAGTACAGGAGGACAGTAAGGTATGGAAGTGCTTCCTGAAGAGTAATTCACAGTTCATTGACTGGGTTCGAATATGACAAGGACAACATCCGCATGAAGCTTGTAGGTTCTCACAGTGTTCCCATGCGTATTTTGTGTCACAACGGGAAGTGGATTCTCTGGACCACCGCAGGCAGTGATGTAAGCCCTGTCAGGGAGCAGAGTCTAAGTAGCCTCCCCGTTTTCACCAGAACCCGCTGCAAGGCAGGTTGAACATCTGTGGTGACTACCAGGTCGCTACCCCTGACAAGACTTGCTTACAGTGGCAGCCGGGGTGCAGTGTAGTACAGAATCCGCAAACGAAGACGTGGTCGGAGACAGGCAGAAAGGTCAGGCAGTAGGTAACGTAGTCAGGAAACAATAGCAAGAAGGTCTAGTACATGCAAGATCAAGAGAACACAACTTTCTTATCCCAAGGAAAACACAGTGAGCACTCAGCAATTTGCCAATAACCGGCACGCTTGCCCTTTAAATCTCACAGAGCCGGTAAGCGTGTCTTAGGGTATGTTCACACGGGCTAATTTCGGCACACATTACACCGAAATTACGATAATTCATAGTTCTCATAGAGAACTATGAATTACGCCGTAAGTAACGACAGGCTATGGGGCTGGCGGGCTGCCAGCCCCCCTGAGTCGCAGGAGTACACGCCGATCCGCGTGACTCCCAAACACCTGCCGTAATTGCGGGGCGTACTGTACGCCCCGCAATTATGCCATGTGAACATAGCCTTAGGGATCTGGTAAACATGTGCCGACACACAGTAGGAGATTGTAGAGACACAAGAGCAGGGATGGGTGAGTAAGGAGCGCCTGGAACTGGAGAGGTACAAGGGCTGTGGTGCCATCCCTGACCTTCTGCTCTTCTCCAACATCCTATACTAATAGATTAATCTGGAGTTTAGCTTGTGAGCCCCACTGGGCACAGGAGGCCAATGTGACTAATGACAATCTCTTTCCAATGCTACAGAATATTTTAGCTCTATATAAATAAATAAGGCAGTGCTGGTATTTGCTTGGAAATGTAAATTACAAGAGAATTTCATATTTTTTCTCTATTTTATCTAGAAAAACATACGCAGTGAATTAAGATAATTTATTTTCATGTTTTAGAGGTATTAGGTGTTTTTTTTATGATTTCTGCATTTGCTACAAAGTAACTAAAAAAAAAAACCTGGTGCAAGTTAGGGAAATCCATCATTTTTGCTAGTGGTTGTAATGGTAATACACAACACACAATATTTGGTTCAGCACCTCCCAAAAACTTTAAATGTAGGTGCACGCTGTGACGGCTGTAATCTAAATACACATAACAATAGCAGCAGCACACAAAAATAGAATACATTGAAAAAAACTTTCTGCTTTAAAAAAAACAAAAGTTTTATGAGGTTCTTTGTTCACACTATTGCGCAAAATTTCTTAATCCAACCTTCGACTTTCAAAGAGACCTCAATGCAGGTGAGTCCTACACTACGTTTACACTAACGCTATATTTCTCTGTGGTCCATCCAGACCTACCTTTCAGAATGTGAAGGCACCAGCTACTAAATACACTGCACTGATTAAAAAGTCTGTGTAGATGGGTGGAGTGCTAAAACCAATATGGAGGCAGCCCGTCCCCCCCAATTTGTAATGCACAACACACAATATTTGGTTCAGCACCTCCAAAAAACTTTAAATGTAGGTGCACGCTGTGACGGCTGTAATCTAAATACACATAACACAACTGCCTCCATCTTGGTTTTAGCACTCCACCCATCTACACAGACTTTTTAATCAGTGGTGCAGTGTATTTAGTAGCTGGTGCCTTCACATTCTGAAAGGTAGGTCTGGATGGACCACAGAGAAATATAGCGTTAATGTAAACGTAGTGTAGGACCCACCTGCATTGAGGTCTCGTTGAAAGTCGAAGGTGGGCTTAAGCAATTTTGCGCAAAAGTGTGAACAAAACCTCATAAAACTTTTGGTTTTTTTAAAGCAGAAAGATTTTTTCAATGTATTCTACTTTTGTATGCTGCTGCTATTGTTAAGTGGTTGTAATGGTATCTTACTGATCTACATGAAGTGAAGCCGCTCTTCTCCTTTTCTTCTCTATTACATATAAAACATCACACTTTGCACTCGTTTTAAAATGCTGTAACATCAATTAAACACAGCACTGTAAAGACTCTGTTGCCCAAGGAGTGTCTCCAGTACGCTCAACAGGTGCGCTCATGACCAGTATAACAAATTAGTCTCCAAGCAAGTCCAGACACAGTATATTCACTTATGTTAGACCCAGTTTACATTGCATTGGAAAGTCTGTTTGGAGCCTCCATGGCAGTTTGCATAAAATTATGGCGAAAAAATAGTGCAGCATGCAGCACTATTTTTTATGTTAAAATGATGAATACGATAACTGAAACCTGACAGACTCCACTGTAGTCAACAGGATCAGTCAGGCACGGTTGGTGTCTGTCATGTAACTGTTCAGGTGCCACCTCTGTGATGGAAGCTCTAAACTTAACCTCCAACGCTGATGTGAACCAGGCCTTAGGGCTATGTCTCTATAATCTCCTCCTCTGTTGGTGTTTCAATTTATTTTATTTTTTTTAAAGCAAGAATAGCACTGTAGACTACACTTTTATTGCTATCAAAGTCTGGAACCCCAATGGCCCTAATCAAACGCTAAGTGTGAATACAGCCCATTACTAACAAGAAAGGTCATAAAACATTGGATCAGCGGGAAAAACCATCAGAGAGAGCTGATTATACATGTATGGGCCTTTCCTCCTGAAAGGAACAGCAGTTATGGAAACTGCTGTGTTAGGATCCTCACAATCAATGGGAGTTCTTCTTTAATCTTTTCTATTGAAACTTATTATAAAACATTTAGGTGTGAAACCAAGAATTCAACTACTTTCAGGTTCATGTCCGCAAAATCTGAAATTATAGTAAAGACTTTACATGTGAAAAGCCATACCTACTACTGCAGTTACAATGACTAAGATTCTGGAGAAGGGTCTGGATACATTTCTAGATGTAATAATATAACAAGTTATAGTGACCGGGATTCTGGAGAAGGGTCTGGATACATTCCTAGATGTAATAATATAACAAGTTATAGTGACCAGATTCTGGAGAAGGGTCCTGGATACATTTCTAGATGTAATAATATAACAAGTTATAGTGACCAGGATTCTGAGAGAAGGGTCTGGATACATTCTAGATGTAATAATATAACAAGTTATAGTGACCAGGATTCTGGAGAAAGGGTCCTGGATACATTTCTAGATGTAATAATATAACAAGTTATAGTGACCAGGAGTCTGGAGAGGGGTCGTTGATGCAGGGATTTATTCAGATTGCCAGATTGGAGTCAGGGAGGAATTTTTTTTCCTAAAATGAGGACAAATGGCTTCTACCTCATGGGAGGGGGGGGGGGGTTGCCTTCCTCTGGATCAACACTGTAGCACAATAGGCTAAATTGGAGGGACATTTGTCTTTTTTCGGCCTTACAAACGATATCACTATGTAACATATGTCCATTAATAGGTATTTTCTTGTCTGATAGCAAAAAATTTATCAGAAACGAAGGAAATATCGGTTATATTTTTTTTCTCAACATTTAACTATAAAATAGACATTACGATTATTTGAACAGTGGAAAGATTATTGTTACTTCTATAGATATCTTGTATTTGTGAAAAATTGGCATGAACTAAATCTCCAGTAATTCACAGGAAGTGCTACATTCTTTACTTTCTGGGGGCCTACGCAAGGATGACCAATGGCAGCTTCTAAATTGTTTGAAAAAAATCAAATGTTTCAGTATTTTCCCTGCAGATAAAGAGACACAGTTAGTCTTCCATTATGCACTGTAAAATTTGCTACATTATTGAGTTTTTCTTTCCTCTATTGCTCGTGTAAGTGCAGCAAATCACATTTGTACTTTGCTTGTAGATGGAAATGTAGAGGGAAAAGGCATTATTGGGGGAGAACGCCAGTTACAGATGTAATTGTGAGCACTCAGTTTGAAGTCGGCCCCACAATTTCGCTGGAGAGCCATTAATAAAGCAGCCATACTGGGGTTGGTATAATTGGATGCAAACAAGAGCCAGCATTGGACACCGAATGTATATTCACAGAGAGATGAAAACATTTGGTGTCGCTGTCCCGCTCAGCCACCCCCCTCCCCACCCCTTTGCATCCATGCCTTTTCTTCCTTGCAAGTTCTAGAAGCAAAAAGCTCATTTGGAGTTGTTACTTTTGTAGCAAAACAGATCCTGAGCATAATTGACTGCAATAACGGGCTCACATTTTTCCTCCGAGAAAAAGCCTGCTGTAATTTGCCAGCATAATGAGCAGGTTAGAGCAGCAGAAATGCAATGTTTTTCATTCAAACTCATTTTCATAAGCTACGTGGCGCTTTACAGGCCCAAACCCCACTTAGCGCTATTTATTAAATGAACAATCGTGTGAAATTGCTCAGTAAACTTTAGTGTTGGGGGTGGCAATCATTTAAAACAGTGTTGATTTGATATTGTAATGTTGTAGCTTAATATACTTCGTGCCGCCCAGACCCTCATGAAGGACGCATGAAGTAATGTGCTCGCCGTGACCAACAAAGCTCATTTGAATTGAGCTTCATGATGCAGTCAACTTCATCCGTTAAGTGCACAGGTTCTTTATTTTGAAGTCCATTATATGATGTTCAAAAATGAGTTGGAGAGGATGGAAGTTCTGCTGTTACAACATCCATAACCAGCTGATAAGGGAACTGCAGTGTTACCCCTTAGGCAAGGTTCACACGGCTTACTTGCAGGGCGTAATTACGCCCGCAATTACGCCGTGTGGCCGGGGGCGGGAGCGGGGGGCCGGCACACAGACTTGTATTACCAGCGGCGCCTATACGCCGCTAGTAATTCACATGTCACTTATCTCCCCACCCGGCGGATTCGCCGCGCAGGAAGAGGAGACGTAATCCATAGTTCTCTATGAGAACTGTGGATTACCGTAATGCCTGGGACGTATTCCAGCCGTAATTTGCGCACTCTGGCGCGTAATTACGGACTGAAATACGTCCAATTTTAAGCCGTGTGAACATAGCCTTTGGGTATGTTCACACGGTCAAATTTGGGAGCACATTTTGGCGTGTATTTGCACAATGACATGGCACAAAAACATCTTATTTAAATAAACACTCCCCGACATCAGCCCTCATTGACCATTTTATTAATGGACTGAATCCAACGCGGGTCCAAAGTAGTCCAATGAGTCCAGTATAGTTTCTATGGGAAATATGTGTAAAAATAAAACATGACAGGATTGAACTATCTTCTGCACCCCCTGAAGATTATGTCTGTGGCTGATCATCTGGGGTTGCAGGGTATGGAGTTCAAGCTGTACAATAGGACTCTGGGGAGTACTGACCACAGCTGCAGCACAACCGCCAGGTGGGATGACCCCATGCCAACCGCTCTAAGGCTATGTTCTCACGGCTTAAAATTGGACGTATTTCAGTCCGTAATTACGCGCCGGAGTGCGCGAATTACGGCTGGAATACGTCCCAGTCATTACGGTAATCCCTAGTTCTCATAGAGAACTATGGATTACGTCTCCTCTCCCTGCCCGGCGAATACGCCGAGGGGGGAGATAAGTGACATGTCAATTACCAGTGGCGTATACGCACCGCTAGTAATGCAAGTCTATGGGCCGGCAGGTGCCGGCCCCCCGCCCCCGCATAATTATGCCCTGCATTTAAGCCGTGTGAACCTAGTCTAACAGTATTGTAAACTGTGTTCTGTAATCCTCTCTCTCACCCCTACTGAACCATTGTGTTATGCATCATAGTGCCAACACAAAATACAATCCTTGCCTATCACCCCATAAACTCCCCACCACCACCACCTATCATCCTCCTCCAACTAATACCCCATAGCCCCCTCACCTCCACCTACCACCCCCACAACCACCTATTACTCATAGCCCCTTCACCTATCACTTCCAACCACCTCCAGCTATCGCGTAATGTGGGCGAGCACCGGTGGGGAAATGTTGGAAAAATTTTAATTCTTAGATGTTTTTGTAGTAAATTCTACAGGGACAAACTCATCATAACAGTCTGGACAGGATGCAGAAGAAAAGGGAAACAGCAAAACTCCAGTCACAGAAGACGTCGCCTTTGAGTACCTGCATGTAACTGCACTGTGATCACTTATAAGTCTGCTGAGCCTGTGTACACTGGTATCTACAATGTCACATGCCTCTACTTACATCAACGTTTTTCTGAGCAGTGATGTAAATGAGTGTCACATGACTGTTGTAGCCAATCTGCCCCTGGAACAGTAACGCTCTCGTTCAGAAGACGACGACCAGAGGGACATAGCACATTTGGATATTATTGGGGCCCCAGGAGCTGCCTATTAGCTTTTTTTAAGGTTCTGGGCAACTCTTTTAAAGGGGTTATCCGAGAATTTAATGAATTCATAGAACACTATAAACAGTATTTATATTGAAAAGTATTACCTTCATGTGTTTCTTTTTTTCTCTTTTGCCTCCTTATTCATCATAAGATCAGTGAAACTTCCTGATTGTGGGTGTCAGTAGTGCTCCTGCAGCCATTTCCTACAAGTCCCAGAAACCCTTGCAGTTACAATCTAGGACTTATCTGCACCCACCCCTTTATCCTCCTAGCACTGTTCATTATCATTCTCAAACATATACACATCATGCCCCTCTTTCTCTGCTCCTGTTCACTTTCTGGTTGCCTGCAGGAGTCTTTGTGTAGTACAGTCACCAATAAGTTTGTAACATGGCATAAAGACATTCTGTCCTCACCCCAAAATTTATGTAATACATGTACAAGTATACATAATTTGGTTTATATATTTCAATGTATATGCAGTATATTTCCTACAGCATGTCAACAGCTATCCCATCATTGTAACTCTGATAGCTGTTGAGAATGTGATATCATTCAGCTTGCCTGTACACTGGATAGCCTATCTAGCATCCAAGAAAGGTGGGTGACATCACATGTGGCATCGTTCCTGCACACAGTGATGTCAGGGCAGCATCTCATGATGCTTTACCCTGGCACCACTACTATATAAAAAGCAGTAGGCAGACTGTTTTTTCTGACTTTTGCTGGATGATATCAGAGGTCCTAATGCACATTTAGCCAATCAAACAATGCAAGTTTTCTGGTCATTTCCTCCTATTAGAAGATGTAAAGACGCACAATAATGAAGGCAGCTAGACTCTAGCAGTGATGAGTCACTATGGACACAGTTATTACTGTATGTGTGTAACACCCTCCCCCTGCAGCTCTGTACTGAATGATTACATTCCTGTCAGCACCTCTGTTTACATAGTGACTGATGAGTCACTGTATGCAGCCAGCTTTTCTCGGGTCACACCCACTATAGTGGAGTGTTTCCGAGCTGAGCCTGGCTTCAAAGCACACCCACTGAGTAATGACACGTCACCCATGGATTTCGAAGAAAAACCATGTGATGGATGGACATCGCAGTGTATGTAGGAAGTAGGGGAGTAAAGGGCTCTCTGCTTGGTTTTGCAACGCAGAACACAAATAATTTTTAATGAGTATCTATTACTAAGAGTTCAATGTAATTAAGATGCGAGCTCTATAACAAATAAAAAGATAGAAAAACCCCTTGAAATAACAGATCTCAAATCTGCTTGCAGTCACCACTTGGGGGATCTTATTGAAGCTGAAGCAGGGGGTTTAAACCTTAGTAAAAGATTCAAAAAAGAAAGCTTCAGTCTCTATAAAGACATACTATAAAATGATACAGATAGAGCTAGGTACATTTAGGGACACTTTGAAGATCAATACCTTTCAGTGATTAATCTGTCATTTTAAAATGTTCTAATGCACTGCACGGTTTCTACACAAACAGAAAAAAGCATCAGCCATCCTCAGTCCCATTCTGCAAGCAGCTGTCTCGTCAACAGATAAGATATTTAGGCAACATTACAAAGAGTTCCATTTTCACCCTGGCACCGGCTCCTCACGCACGTCACCATACATTCTGTCTTTTATTAATCCCCGTCCACCCATCCATACCTGGGCCTGCTACAGAATCTTTAAGCATTTCAGAATTCCCTCCCTCCAAACCATCAGCATGTAACTTGTCAAACTGCATGAGCTAAATTGAAATAGTCCTGTCAGTAACATTAAATCAAACTTTAATGCAGTGTCCGTGAGCTGCAGCCAAGAATTGTATATTGTCTCTTTCTCGATTTCCTTTCTCATTCTCCGAGAATGGTTGGAAACCAGGCGCGCATAGCAAATGAGCCTGCACAACTGACACAGCAGAGGCGAGTATCAAGGAGTCGGCTACAATTATTAGTAGGTTGGGAAATTCACTTATCATATGACTAAAAAGCTTAAATGTCTCACCGCAAACTCACATGATAAAGGAGAAACAGAGTAAAATTAATTAAAGATCTACAATTGCTGCACATTTTAATGTAGTAATCAAGGTTGAAAAAAAAAAAAGTCAGCCCAGTTCAGCTTCTTTTCATCAGGTGCGAATCAAGGCAAAAAGGTACTAAAACAAAGATTCTTGACAGCGGTTTTCAGGTTAGGAGGAAAAAATTTTTTTTTATTCATATCCAAAAAAACCCACAACTATATAACTTAAATATAACATTAAACGGGTTTTGCGAAGAAGCGATTTCCTTAGCTAACGAGCTGCCACCGTCCTCTTCACTCTTGAAAAAAGGGGCGTTGCGTTCCTGTGTTTAAAACAACAAGCACCTCCTCCGTGATGTCATCTTACCACATCCCGTGCACGCTCCCGAGGCTGATACTCATTATTCATCAGCCACGGCAGTGTGAGGAGCTCTGTGGTCTAGCTAAGCAAAGATTGTGTTTGGCTAGACCACAGAGGAGAACTCTGTATTGTGCACTATATATATATATTTTGAAAGCCTTTCCTGTTTTCTCCTTCTTATCTACCCAGGAGAAAAGATAAGACTGAAGCAGACAGCCTGCAGTTACTGACTGCTGCAGCGGAGAGGGAGAAGGGCAGTAAAAAAGATAAGATGGATAGAGCAGGCAGCTGGCAGTCACCGACTGCTGCAGTGAAAAGGAGAGGGCAGGAGAAAAGATAAGATGGATAGAGCAGGCAGCTGCAGTCACTGACTGCTGTAGGGGGAGGGAGGAGGGCAGGAGAAAAGATAAGATGGATAGAGCAGGCAGCTGGCAGTCACTAACTGCTGCAGGGGGGAGGGAGGAGGGCAGTAGAGCAAACAACACAACCGCGGGAAGCCAGGCACAAGGCAAAGCCTGAGTCTAGGCAGGGGGGAGGGGGGGGCAGGGGGGAAAAGATAGTGGTAGACAGGCAGCTGGCAGTCACTAACTGCTGCAGGGGGGAGGGAGGAGGGCAGTAGAGCAAACAACACAACCGCGGGAAGCCAGGCACAAGGCAAAGAGCTGGCCGGAGCCCCTGACAACCAGCAGTAAACACATGAAAAGTAAGTAAGGCTGCAGCTGTGACAGGCTACATTTTTTTTTCATCACATATGTTTAAAAAATTGATTACTCATTTTGGTGGATCCCACATCTACATTAGATTGTGGCAAAACCCCTTTAATGCAATGAAAAGGTTTTGCTGCCTTATGGATTCCACTGTAAGTTAATACTTATGGCATACATAGTAAAAAGGGGGCAAAGATCAAAATGGGCTCTCCCACATTTTTCTTTTTTTCATCTATGAAATGAAGGTCTCGTGTTTGTTTCCCCTTCATTGTCCTTTCCTTCACCCTCTGCAGTTCATCTGGAGAGAGAAATCCTCCTCGGGTTCTTGCCACCAAATTACAAATGGGACAGACCCATACAGGGCTGCCAAACAGTCAGAATATCCTTGGACTATGGGTGACAATATCTCTGCAGGAAGACATACAGCACATGCAATGCTTCCACGGAAATTAAGTATGGAAATATGTTCTAGGGAAACGAGCTAGGTCTCTGGTGCCACCCACTGGAAGTAGTATCCCTTAAAGCCACATTAAATCCAATAAAAAACTTTGAATCATGTCTAAGCCAGAAACAAAGTCTCCCATCCGCAAACAGTTTTTTCAGGGGATTTGAACTATTTCTGGCTGGAAAGGCAAAAGACTTTAAAGGGGTTGTATCATTTCATTAAATGGTCTTCAGAATAAGGGGACAGTGAAAACAAGCAACTTTGCAATTGGATGTCGTTATCTGCCTTATCTTCGATTTGTGTAAACACTGTTCCCCAGTGCCGGTCGGATTCCACCTCCTTTCATTTCATTGGCTGACGGCTCTACTAATTTACATTCTGTCTGCCCCCCGCCCCGGTCGTCTTCACGGGAGCGTGCATTCCTGCCTCTCTCACTCAGAATAAGGGGTTGGCAACATTTCACTCTGCACAGCCAGAAGAAACACACTAACAGTGCAGCTGTTTCTACAATCAGAAAACAGCAGTGAGAGGACAAGAGATCAGTGCTCTGAGTTCATAGAAAACTGTCTAGACTGAATGCAGGCCTGTGGTATGTAAATAGCTCTTACAAAATAAGACTGCATAGGGAGAGGAACGACACAGTGACATGTGGACAAAGAGGGGGGGGCACACTGACTTGGGAGCAAGCATGAACAGTGAAGGGGGGGATGATGTCATCCCCCTTCAGTTAAGAAACATCCAGCTGGGAGGGGAAGAAACGCCCCTGGATTTGTAGAGCTGAGAAACTGAGAGTACAATGAAACACACGAGCTGATGAAGCGATGCATCCCCTTTAATACAGCTCAGAGGGGGTAATGATTCAGTAATTGCAAAGCACATGAATTATTATGAGCACCTAATTGCCAATGCAGTCAATAAACGTTACAAACCAGACAAGAAGCTTTGAGTGAGATGTACACAACTCCATGCTATTACAGTGGCATAGTAAAACTGTGGGTTAAAATTAAACAACTTACCTCACATGGACAATGTAGACTTTTTCTAAATAATGAGATATTCTGAAGAATTTATCCTGTATTAAGAAGAAAAAAAAAGATGGTTAATGAGGGTGATCATGTCAGTTATATATTGTGGCACAAAATGCAGTGGAATGCTTGGGAGAAAATGACATTGGGGAAATTCTGGCTGTTGAAACATCAGTAACCTGTGCTGTCAGGGCTTCAATTCTGAAGAAATCTAGTTTCAACTACTTGACAATCAGGGATGTCTTGGCCCTTTTTTTTTTTTTTTTTTAATGAAGTTCCCTTCGTAAAGAGTTTCCCACCTGGCTATTTCACAGAATCTGCTCTTCACAGTCAGTTTCAGGCCCCCACTTCCTGGTCAGGCTATGAGTGGTTCTATAGCAGTGACATTTTAACTCCGCTATTCCTAGCTGAGCCTATTAGAGGAACATTGGTAATAAAATGAGTTTCAACAGCAGAGAAAATGGGCTAGTCTCAGAATGCATCAGCGTTAATTTTGTATTTTACTTTGTTCAACAGGTGGTTTAAAATAAACTTTATTATATCGGTCGCTATGATTATATATATATATATATATGCACCACACACACATATATATCATTTATATATATATATATATATATATATATATATATATATATATATATATATATATATATATATTCTCAAATCTTTTCTTGGTCTTCCTTGCTGTAGATCTAATAAAGATATAATCTGAAACTCTGTCACGGGATTAAGTACCCAGTCGACGCCAGGCGAAGTTAGCAAATCACAGCAGTCGGTGACTTAAAAGATGACTACTTTAAATCCACAGTTTACAACCCATAAAACGTTGAGTAATTTTGTAAATAGTGTCGTTATCTGAACTGATTAGTTGCATCAGATTCTGCTCTACTTCAGTTACCGAGTTAAATTTACTATTCTGCAGGTTTCTAGCTACCAAACAGCAATGCATTGTGGGAGCTCAAATGTGAATTTTTTCTCAGTGGAATCCCTGAATAAACTCATCTCAGTGGTGATTAGCAAATGGCCCTTGATATCTGCGGATGTTTCACTGTTCCAATCTTACTGTTACCCCAAGATACATAATGACCGAGTGTCTTGTGGCAACAAATAGGGCTCGTAACCACATGTTGATGCCCAACAACCCACCACACCACATCCCTATTTATGTACCAAAAACTGTGCCAAAATGCAGAAGAATTATGTGAAAAATTAAGTACTGAATTTTTTGGACTTTAAGACGCTCCGGACCATAAGACGCATCTACCGTACTCTAGCACACACCACTTAGTCCGCTTGAAGGCAGGGGCCTTCTGGGTGCTTGGGGAGGGTTGAAGGGGCCCCAGAAAGGTGCTCATGTCATGCTGCAGGCCTCAGCCTGCGTGCTCTTTAGAGGGGATTGAGGGCACTTGGGTAGGTTTGGCAAGGGTTCAGGAGTTTGTGCAGGTATTCTGGCACACACCACTTGGTCTACTTGAAGGCAGAGTCCTTCTAGGTGCCTGGGGAGGGTTGGATGGGCCCCAGGAGGGTGCCCATGTAATGCTGCAGGCCTCAGCCTGAGTGCTCTTCAGGGGGGTTTGAGGGCACCGTATTTTTACGAACTTTAAGACGCACCGGATCATAAGACACACCTACCGTATTTTTCGGACATTAAGACGTACCACCATTTTCCTCCCAAATTTGGGGGAAAAAAAAAGTGTGTCATAGTCCGAAAAATACGGTACACCCATACTGCTTCCATAAGAATCAAGAAAGCAAAGAGCAGCCCTTTGCTGCTAATCCAATGCTTTTGATTAATTGTATCCTGACAAAACCATAAAATTCAAACACGGTGTTCTTTCTTTTCTGTTGTCACAGGTTTGACAACAGAGTGAGGTTAACTGCTACCAGTTCCCAATGGCAAGCATCAATTTGATTTGAAGGCAGCTTTCTGCACAAATGAAAAATTAAACAATTTTCTACAGAGACGTAAATTGTGTTATACAATAATATGAATATAATGTCCAGTGATTGCTTCAATTATATGTAATGGTTATTTTTAAAAATGTAGGTATAATGATGCAAATCATGTTACACAAATTTCTTTTTCCCCTTAAGGTCAGCCCCAATCAATTTCAAGCACAATTTCGATTTACTTTAATGAGGAAGATGTTATATGACAATACCAAACAATTATTAGTAACCGTTATATGTATTGTGGACGATATAATTACCCATTGCACCCTGCACCAATGTATCATGGTTTGCTCTTACTACACCTTTTAAAGTGGTTTTTTTTGGCTACAAAAATCATATCTGTAATGATGGGGAAAGTAAAAAATAAGCACTTTTGCAACTGATTTGTATTACCTAAATCATTTAGTATAGCAGCTATGAGCTAATCTGTGTGTCTATAGCCATTTCTGCAGCAAGTGGTTGGGCCACACCCCCTTTTCTTTAATTGGCTGTCTGATATTTCATTCAGACCTGTTAGAACGTGCCCCTTGGATGGGAAATGCCCCCTGTGGTGTGATTGGCTGCCTGCACTCTGTGCTTAATAGAAAAGTGAAACTAAGTGTCTCAGCTTCTCTATGCTTCTGTCTCAGCTCTATATAAAGGATCTGGGCAATTACTGAGTCTCTAGCTGCTAGATTCACTCTCTTCCCTCATATAACAGCCTTATACAATCTGTTCCCATCACCAATATAACACAGCCTTATGCAGTCTTCTCCTATCACCTATATAACACAGCCTTATACAGAATGTCCACCCTCTAACTCCTGCCTGATAACAGAGGGGGCAGTTTGCATTTCTCACATTTGTTTCATCAGTTCAGAATGTATGTATAACTGCTTACACCAACACTGGTGTTCTGGTTACAGCAATGAAGGTGTTCTGCTTACAAGGAGCTTGTGCAGCCTGGGAGGCAGGTGACAGCTCTGCAGGCATGAGGACCATAGCAGGAGGTCCGCAGAGCTCTGACATCCTCTCCCCTCCACTGCTCACATACAGTGAGTAGGTCACAATTCTTCAGTGAGGGAAAACACGCCTCCCGGGAGGAGAAACACGCCTCCCGGGAGGAGAAACACGCCTCCCGGGAGGAGAAACACGCCTCCCGGGAGGAGAAACGCGCCTCCCGGGAGGAGAAAACACGCCTCCGGGAGGAGAAACACGCCTCCCGGGAGGAGAAACACGCCTCCCGGGAGGAGAAACACGCCTCCCGGGAGGAGAAACACGCCTCCCGGGAGGAGAAACACGCCTCCCGGGAGGAGAAACACGCCTCCCGGGAGGAGAAACACGCCTCCCGGGAGGAGAAACACGCCTCCCGGGAGGAGAAACACGCCCCTGGTTTTGAAACTGTAAGAGAGATCAACAGCTCAAATCTGCGAAAGCCAGTGATAAGAAAACCCCTTTAAGCCAGGTACAGAAGTGGCAGATTGGCTTTGGATTGTGCCCCAAAAAAAGCAAAAAAAAAAAGTCAGTAAAATTTAAAATGAATGGAATTCACCAAGATCTTTCCAATTGTTTCAAGAATTGTCACTCTGGATTCTGAAGGACTCTAAGGACTACTAGACTCCAATGAAATCAAGTATCCACTGGTTTTATTTAGCACTATGCAATGCTTTATTTTTCCTGCAGTAGTTGCCCCTTACTTGGGCTCTCTTTTAGTTACCCACTATTTGAAAAGGGATTGTTCAAAGTGGACAACAGCATGACAGGCCATCAAGACCTTCAGGCCAAGTGGACCTTTAGTAACCTGATCAAATCTCAAGATAGAACAAAATTACACAAATTTAACAGGTCAAATATAGGTGCAAACACCAAGAGAAAACTGTGACTGGCTTCACTGTGACACGTCTACTTTAATGCGCCCATGATTATTTCAAATCTTTTGAGCTTCCAGCTAAGATTCCTCCATCTGACAGTATTATTTGTCTGGCTGGATAGGCTTTCATTATACTCTGTCAGATGCTACAAGGAATTTATGTATAAGAGGATTGCACATATCATATCTAAGAGGTTTACAACCAAATCCAAACAAGCTAAACTCCGTAGTGCTGCTCGTTGCAAGGTTTAAGCGCAAAAAAAAAAAAAAAAGAAAAGAAAAAATATTGTAGCTTCCAGCGCTGGAGACTTCCACACATCTGTAAAGACATTAACTATTCTCCTAGCAGATTGGGGGAGAGGGGGCCTGGAAACGATCCTGTCGTACTGTTGATTAACTCCTCAAAATGGCAGATGGAAATCACACCAACCACTACGAATAATTGCCGTTTAAAATGCACAAATGAAGCAGAGAAAGAGGGGAAAAAAACTAAATCAGCAACAGGTTTGTCTATAACGAGTCATTCGTTAAACGCTGCGTGTATATTCAAATGGGCTCCTGGGAAAACAGCCGCCTTTAAATCACAAATTATAATGATATTAAACAGCATTTAAAGACTTTGCATTTATAATGAGTTTGGGCAGATTTTCCCCTTTTACATTAAACACTTTAATCTTCGTTTCGTCATCCTGATTACATGTTTATGGGAAAATCATTCAGGATGTTTTCAGCTCTCAACCCAATAAGATAAACGAATGATGCGCAAAGCTTGGTAGATTGCCCCCTAGTTCTGTTTTACCGTGTGCTTTTGATTTGTGATGTGATGGCATCGCTAGGACAGTATACAACGATGTCTAGACCAGTGACTGGTACGCAGATGTCTTTCACTGAATCCTACTAAAAAGATAAACTTCGGGAAACCTACATATTCTGGCCAAATATAGTACACTTTTGGCCATTAAAGTGTAAGGCTATGTTCACATGGCAATAATTGCGGGATGTATTTCTCCCGCAATTACGCCGTATACTCGGGAGCAGGGCAGGGGACATTATTCACGGTGCGTATTCGCCGCTAGTAATTGACATGTCACTTTCTCCCCACTCGCCGTATTGTGCGAGTGGGGAGAGGAGACGTAATCCATAGTTCTCTATGAAAACTGTGGATTACCGTAATGACTAGGACGTATCTCGCCCCGTATTTAGCGTAGTACGGCGTGAAATACGGAAAATATACGTCCCATTTTAAGCCATGTGAACATAGCGTAAGGCAGTGGTTCTCAACTGATGGACCCCAATCTGCATCCAGCCATGCTAGCTGTGCATAACCCACAGACCTGCCACCAAAGATGCGTTAGAGGAAGGCAGTGTCTCCACCGTCTATGACAGTAGACCTGCCGTAAGAAGTAGAACTACTGATGGGGCCTAGCACACAAAGAGCAAAGCAGCAAATTAGAGAGCCAGCTCACCACTCCGAGGCTGCACAACACACTCTGGAAGTGGAAGGTACCTTGGAAAATGGTCAAACACCAGCAGCATCCCAATGCAGTTGAAAGTAGCTCCCTTTAATGTTACTTAGCAGGACTTACAACGTAGAAGCACAAAATAGGGGAAGGCTGATGCGGTTTGGGCCAAAAATGCCTCTAAGTCATAGCACATCTCAACATGTAATAAACAGCTATAAAGTAGACATGCCAATTATCACAAAAAGATCTCACCAGGTGAGAAAAGGGAGAAGTGACGTAAATCAGAGACCCAATAGATCTCAGAATACCGCAAGGAGAGCCCAACACGTCACGTCCAGGAAGTGACATCGGAAACCGTCCCCCCGTGGCACCCCATCAGCCGCACCTCCAGGCACAACCCACAGAGTAATCTCCCAATAGGAGAATCACAGAGGGAGGAGACTGATGGAGGAGGTGGACCCTGGATAGAGTCAAGACCTTGTGTGTGACACCAGTGAAAAAAAGATGGGGGGCAGAAAGTTTATATATACACGCATCTATATATATCTCTATATCTATCTATCTATCTCTATATCTATCTATCTCTATATCTATCTATCTCTATATCTATTTCCATCTAGCTAAATAAAATATATATATATATATATATATATATATATATAATATATATATATATATATATATTTTATATATATATATATATAATTCTAGTTGTTTTATATTAGTTCACACCCCAGGCCATTCTGGTCTGAGTTGATTTTAGGGTTCTATTTTAGGGTTCTAGTCTGGGAATGGTTATTTCTAGAGTTCTGGTTTAATTTTATGTTTTATTAGTCTAGTGGGGTCACATGTAATTTTATGATTCCAGTATGGGTTCCGAGATCATTTTATGTTTTGTGGTCTGAATTAATTTTAGGGTACTGGTCTGGGGATATTAATTTTTGGCATCAGATATGATTTATTTTAGCACTCTATTTTTAAGGTCTGATAAATTTAGCAGTTTGGAGGTCAGAATTTATTTACTAGTCTGATTATGGATATGAATCATTTTTTAGGAATTTCACCAGGGGTCTGAATTAAAGGGGTCTAGTTAAGGATGGTAAATTTGTATAGAGGACGGGAGTCTTAATTGTTTTTTAGGTCTAATCTGGTTTTGCCACTAACCTACAATTATACATTTTCATTTAAGTTATTTTAATATAAAACTCAGTACTGTAGAGCTGTCATTGTGTGTTGCCATACAGGTCTGGTGCTGTATGTATCATGCTTCTAAGAGAGAATACCTCTATACATAGGGCATTAAAAGGGTTGTACCATTATTAAAGTTACACTAAAAACGTTACGTATCATTTATTAAAATTAAATAATATATTTCGGAGAAAAATAACCCTCATATCACCTTTTGTCCTTGTCCAATTTCTCCAATTCTCATTTTATCAGCACTTTGTTGGTCACATGACTATTTCTCAAATGACATGGAAACACACACTGCCACCTTACTTATAAGCCATGCTCTTGTGGCAGTTAGTAGCGGTGTGCAGGCCCTCAGTAGTATGAACTGGGCATGCTCGACAAGATAAGAGAGAAAGCAAGTCAGACGTTTGTAAGCTTCACCGGTCCCGAAAGCCCACTGCCTTGGGATAACCTTTGAATCATCCCTATTCTTCTGACCACACATCCAAGCCCTTACCTCTGCCTGCACCTGAAAAACATTTATCGAATCCGCTCATTCCTTAACTTTGATACTACAAAACTACCAGTCCATGCCCCTGCCACCTCCTGCCTAGACTATTGGAACATCCTTCTCTGCGACCTCCTATATAGCTTCCCTTCAATCCATCCTCAACTACACGGCCCCTCTGATCCACCTCTCTCCTTGCTACCCTTTGCTTCTCCCCTCTGCCAAACCCTTCACTGGCTCTCCATTGCCCAGTGAATTTAATTTAAGTTACTATCCATGACCTACAAGACTCTCCATTACCTGTCCCCTCCCCCCATACATCTCTGCCTTAACTTCCAGATACCTCCCCTCGTGCAATTTCCGCTCCTCATAAGACCTTCTTTGCTGGTCTCTTTTTGTCAGCTCCTCACACAACCATCTCCAAGATTTATCCATACTTCCCCCATACTCTAGAATTCACTACCCCAACACATCAGACTCTCTTCCAATTTCACTAGTTTTAAAAGCAACCTAAAAACCCACCTCTTCAGGATAGCCTATAACCTACCATATCCTCGCTGCCCCTCCACCTCCCCACAAACATGTCTTCTCCTCACCTTCTGTCTCTTTCCCCTCTGTACCAGTTGTTGGTCATTTATTGTCGTCATTGTATATGGTCTGAATTTCTGATATATATATACATACATATACACACGCATATATACACACATACATATACACACACACACACACACACACTGTATACCAAAAATTTGGGTAGAAAATGAGGGTGCATCTTATAGTCCGAATACGCTCTCTAGAGCCGGCAGTATTTAAAGGTTTAAACCACGCTGCCAGCTTCCCGAAGCGTTGCTCCTCTCAGGCTCCTGCTGGCCCGAGAGAGTTTTGCACATTAGCGGCATGCAGCTCATCAGTAAAGCTGGCTCTAGCCCTGCTGTTAACGCTGTCCAATCACCCCCTGCAATGTAACTGTCTGAAGTTTGCCAATGAACACCTGGATGATTCGGTGAGTGACTAGGGGAAGGTGCTGTGGTCAGATGAGACAAAATTTGAGCTCTTTGGCATTAACTCAACTCGACGTGTTTGGAGGAAGAGAAATGCTGCTTATGACCCAAGGAAAACCGTCCAGACTATCAAGCCTGGAGGTGGAAAAATTGTGTTTTGGGGGTGTTTCTCTGCTAAGTTTGTCACATAATCTCCAAAAAATTGGGAATCTCGCAAGAGAACAGAGAGTGACTTTTGATCACCATATTTACTATTTAGCCATAGGCAAACTTAAACTCTATCAGTTCTCTATCTGTAAAACACTAAAACGTAACTTTTATTATGTATAAACTTTTAAACCTCTATGAAACACTATTTAAAAACCGGATTCTAACCTCATCATTTAAACACTTTTGCTTCTGAAAAAAAGGAATAGTTTCTTTTCTATTATCAAGTCTGGTGAACCCACCTATTAACAGGAGACCCTTTATATCTATAGAAAAAGTACTAGCTCCAGTAAGGGATCCCAAGCCAACTACTTGGGCAGTCGTCCCTAATCTCATGGAAAACAGAACAAATAAGACCCCCTTTTGACACCCTTGCAGCGGGTGACACTTGTAGACAGAGGTGAGAAGTCACAATTTAAAACGTCATATCTGACCTGCCCAACATGTTTCGCCAGCTAACCTGGCTTCATCAGGCTCACTTCATTTTATATCATGTTAGGTACACCCCCTATTCAGGTGCTCACCAATTAGCCATCAGAGAATCCGCATAAAGCCCACTCCCCCTTCCGCTCTCCTGCACGCACACTCATATGTCCTGCTAAAGCTGCCACCATGCTCCCATGAACAGCAATCCTCAGGAAAATTCGCCATCTCGATAACAGGCTTGCGCCCCATCTTACCGTACTGCCCGCGCCAACGCACTGCACCAACAGACACCTCAGCCCTAACTGTGATGGACTTCCGTCTTATTTCTCTCATAGCTGGCGAAACATGTCGGGCTGGTCTGATATGGTGATTTCTCACCTCTGTCTACAAGTGTCACCCGCTGCAGACTGTGTCACAAGGGGGCCTTATTTGTTCTGTGTCCATGAGATTAGGGACGACTGCCCAAGTAGTAGGCTTGGGATCCCTTACTGGAGCTAGTACTTTGCTATAGAAATAAGGCTCTCCTGTTAATAGGTGGAGCTCTACCATACTTGATAATAGAAAGGGAGTTATTCCCTCTATCAGAAGCAAAAAGGGCTAAATGATGAGGTTAGAAATCAGGTTTTTAAATAGTGTGCATAGAGGTTAAGAGTTATACATAATAAAAGTTACGTTTTAGTGTTTTACAGATAGAGAACTGATAGAGTTTAAGTTTGCCTATGGCAAAATACTAAATATAGTTTCTCTGCTAAGGGCACAGGACTACTTCACCGCATCAATGGGAGAATGGATGGAGGCATGTACTGTAAAATCCTTAGTGAACACCTCCTTCCCTCCGCCAGGACATTAAAAATGGGTCATGGCTGGGTTTTCCAGCAGGACAATGATCCAAAACATACAGTCAAGGCAAAAAAGAGTAGCTCAAAAAGAAGCACATTAAGGTCATGGAGTGGCCTAGCCAGTCTCCAGACCTTAATCCCGTAGAAAACTTATGGAGGGAGTTGCCAAGCGACAGCCTCAAAATCTTAATGATTTAGAGATGATCTGCAACGAGGAGTGGACCAAAATTCCTCCTGACATGTGCGCAAACCTCATCATCAACTACAAAAAACATCTGACTGCTGTACTTGCCAACAAGTTTTTTGCCACCAAACATTAAGCCTCGTTTGCCAGAGAGATCAAATATTTCTCACTACAAAATGCAAATAAAATTTATATAATGTGATTTTTTTTTATATTCACTCTCTCAAAATTAACCAACCCTTAAAATTATAGACTGTTCATGTCTTGGTCAGTGGACCAATTTACACAATCAGCAAGGGATAAAATAATTATTTCTTTCACTGTAGCTCTCACTGGCTTTAATGATAAAAATGACATTCCTAAAAATACAATCATTTGACGCAGAAATGCAAAAGTGAAAATGTTCTGTAAAGACAACTCTGCTGTATTTTCTCTTTGTGAAGCTGTTTTGTAGTCATGAAAGTGGTAAGTTAATAAAGCCCATGAAATCATCGCAGTACAACCATTTTTATTTTTCTGTAAGAAGGTTTCTCTAAACCAGCATAGCGGTTTACATATTCCCACCAATTACGGTTTTATAATCTCCCTTCCAGTGCAGCGGAGAATGGCAACTACTTCTACTTCTGAATGCAGCTTCATTCAAGTCTTTCGCTATTCTAAACTGCAACATCAAAACTCCTGGGTCCATCTCTGCACACGCTTCCTGGCTTTGTTCTCCTAACTATTCAGCATTCTTTAAATCGGCTCTCAATCTCAACATTTCACGTCAGCTGACAAATATAACACCAGCAGGACAGGCTGCTTTGGGAAAAAAAAGCACCCAATTATACTGCTAAACCGCGCGCTCCTCAGCTTCGGGTAGTGTGTGGGGTAATTGAACGTCACAGCAGATCTAACGGAGAAGGTATCTCTCCTGCTACACTGGTTTGATTGACTGGAAAATGGACAAGCCTTCTAAACATGGACTATTTAAAGGGGATTTATCGCTTCTTCAGTTCGTCTGTTTCATTGTATTTTCAGTTTCTCAGCTCTACAAATCCAGGGGCACTTCTTTCCCTCCCAGCTGGGTGTTTCTTAACTGAAGGAGGATGACATCATCCCCCCCTTCACTGTTCATGCTCGCTCCCGAGTCAGTGTGCTCTTCCCCCCACTCTGTCTGAGTCCACATGTCACTGTGTCGTTCCTATCCCAATGCAGTCTTATTTTCTAAGAGCTGTTTACATACCACAGGCCTGCACTCAGTCTAGACAGCCTTCTATGAACTCAGAGCACTGATCTCCTCTCCTCTCACAGCTGGAGGTTTGTTACAGTTGAATCCAGTCTTCTATGAACTCATCCAGAGCAGCACAGGTCTGTCTCCTTTCTATGTTTACATGCAGGAGCATTAGGCACCGGGCACAATTCTGCTGTTCTCGGATTGTAGAAGCAGCTGCAGTGTTACTGTGGAGCTGATGGCTGTGCAGAGTGAAATGTTGCCGGCCCCTTATTCTCAGGGAGAGAGGCAGGAATGCACGCTCCCGTGAATACGACCAGGGGGCCAGACAGAATGTAAATTAGTAGAGCCGTCAGCCAATGAAATGAAAGGAGGTGGAATCCGACAGGCACTGGGGAACAGTGTTACAGAAAACGAAGATAAGGGATCCTGTGAAAACAAGACAGCTTTGCAAATGACATCCTATTGCAAAGTTGCTTGTTTTCACTGTCGTCTTATTCTGAAGACCATTTAATGAAATGATGCAACCCCTTTAATACACAAAAGAAACTATAACCATGTGGTCAATTGAATTTCATTCACTGAGGGTCACACCGTAAAAGCACAGTGACCGGAGAAGAGATAATCAATTTATTTGTGTCGTGCCGCTGCCAAAAAAACCACGTAGGTTATAACTGCAAATGCACAACCTGTAAGAATGTTGAGTGTTAAATCAATAGCTGATTTAAGAACAAACAGCTAAAGCTCCCATCCTCAAGCCTCACTGGTGCAGAAGAAAGGTGACTAGGATGGTCCAAGCCCTCATAAATAAAGCAGTGATGTATTTTTCAGGGATCAAGCAGCAGGAGGTTCTCAGGCAGTAGTATTATACATGGGTTCTACAAGCGTTCTACGTACATAGAAAGTGTTGTTTTATTCAGTGTTTTCTGGGCCCCCTGGATCTTCAAACCTTTATCCTTAATAGAGTATGCATGCATTCCTTCAAAAGATAGACCAAGTCTGGTGTAAGCACCACAAGCCTCCTGAATTACTGAAGTTTTCCACCTTTCTTTTTAGAGGCTTATTCTTACTGAGATACAAGCCCGATAGAGAGTCTGAGAGGTAATGTGTGCACCAGGTTTGGTATTAATATTAGGGTCACCGCCGAGAGCAACTCAAAAAGCATGTTACGTGGGGTTCACGCTATTACGAATCCTGACGCCAATCTGTAGCACTATCGGCAGGTGTTGTATTCCGATTCATGGTAAATTTCATCCATGACACTAAAATTGGTGAAAATCTGAAAAAGAATGAGCATACTGTGAATCTGAAAACGGTTGTACGTCTAAATGGAAAAAGTCCACGGCATGTGAATGATAACATTTTAATCAACCTACCTGCAACTCTGTTCTCTTTTGGATTTTACTAGTGCAAATTTGCAGGAAAAATAAGCCTTCCTTTCCAAATGGATTCACCTTTTGAGGCTATGTGCACCTTTTTTTTTAAAAAATTTTTTGTTAGAAAAATAAAAATAAAGATACAAAGTACTAACTTTATAAATAACCTTGAATAAGTCCATCTTCCTCCTCTATGTATTCAGCTCCTATGCAGACCGATGTGTCACCAAAGCTACAGACTACAAAAAACCTTGCGAATAAACTGATTTTTTTTAGTAATATTTTATTTCCATGCCTCTTACTAATCTTTTGCTCTCTGAAGAGCAGGGTGGACAATGCTTTTTTGGTCTGTTAGATGCATTGCTATGTTATTCTAAGAGTGGCAATAACTTCACACATACATCATGGCATTCCTATTGAGTTTAAAGGGAACCTGTCGCATAGATTATGCAGCACAAGCTAATGTCAGACCTGCTGTTTCCAGCGCTGTGTCCCTTATTCTGTAAGATGCAGCAGTTTTAGAGCATTTACCCCTCAAACCTTATTTTTGAGCAGGTGTTAGCCCCGCCCACCAAAGACTAGCCCCGCCCACCTTGCAGTTATTCACGTTTCTACCTATTCAAAGTAATAGGTTTGTCAGTTGAGGTGGGCGGGGCTAGCCTCCGGTGGGCGGGGCTAGGCTCAGGCTAGCCCACAGAGAAGGATGTTGCAATAGTCTAGGCGTGAGATGACAAGGGCAGCGACCAGCATTTTTGCGCTTTCAGAGTTAAGAAATGAGCGGATTCGAGAGTTATTTTTTAGGTGGAGGCGACAGGCAGAGGTGAGGGCTTGGATATGGGGTTTGAAGGACAGATTGGAGTCAAAGGTTATCCCAAGGCAGTGGACTTGTGGAGCTGGTGAGAGAGTGTAGCCGTTGACAGTGATAGAGAGATCAGGTGGAGGGATAGAGTGGGACGGTGGAAAGATGATGATTTATGGTTTTCTCCACATTTAGTTTTAGGAGACGTGATGAGAAGGAGGATATGGACGAGAGACAGTCAGGGATCCAGGAGAGAAGAGAAGTGACATATGGGCCAGAGATTTATAGTTGGGTGTCACCAGCAAACAGGTGGTAAAGAAATCCATGTGATGCTATGAGCTGACCCAGGCCGAGGGTGTATTATCGTAATTTCGGTGCGCATCCCGCCCGTATTAGAGTGCAAATATGCGGCAAAATGCGCAGCGAAATTACGCCGTGTGAACATACCTAAGGCGGCAGCACAATAGTTCCACCGTCGATGCACCTATCAATGGCAACACAAGGTGCCGTTGGCAGACACATCAGAGGCAGCATTATTGGTCATGCTGGGTATTCCTCCCCTCTACATCGGACTAGGTTTAGTTTGCTTTACACTGGTAGGAGTTTTATATGTAGGACAGAATAGTTTAAAAGTCTACAAATAAAACATACACCAGCTTTAAAACAGATGACGCGTTGGATATGTTTGGTCTATAGAAATGAACAGAAACAGTGGGGTGCAAATCTGAACATCTTTTTGAGGGTATTCACATGCATTAGGATTTATTTTAAAGCTCCCCGAAGAAAGTTTTTATATATAAAAATATATACACACTGTTATATTATATATATTATATATTATATTATATAATATATATATATATTATATATATATATATATATATATATATATATATATATAAACATAACGTAGGAAGCTTGCAAATTAAATAAACATTTTCATCATCATTACTAAAAAAATCTGCACCATTTTCATTTTAGCTGCTCCCTTAGTGATCTATAGTGTACAGCTCGCATCTAGGGGATACGACCAGTAATGAGAACTCCTCAGTCCTGGCCGCGCATGCTCAGACATCACCTCTCCTCTCAGGCACCTACCATCAGTCTCTTTCCCCGCCTAGTAATCACACACACTCACTGCTGAGCGAGTGTTTACCCCCAGTGTGTCATTTACTCCCATCCTCTGTACTCCTTAGTAATCACACACACTCACTGCTGAGCGGGTGTTCAACCCCAGGTGCTGTCATTCTACTCCTGTCCTCTGTACTCCTTAGTAATTATAATGCAAATAAATAAAAATAGACCTAAATCAGGTATGTACATTGAGACAAAAAAAAAAAATACACATTGGGTTCCTGCAGGAATTTTAACCTAGAACCCCTAACTTGAAAGGTAGAAGTGCTAACCACTCAGCTACATTGTAGCTACTCATAGCACTTTACATAAAAAGATCTTTGTTTTACTAGAGTGAGCACACTGTGAAGAAAGGCATGGTGATCTCAAGCCTGGTGGATCACATGATATGCAGTTCAAACAAATCATACACGCCCCCTTTTAAACACACTGAAAGCTGAAGCTGCACAAAACAAGCATGAAATGCCTTTGTGGTAAAAGCCCTTTAAAATCCATATTTCCTCCCTTTGGTATTTGGTGCGAAAGGCGTTTAGCAAGTAGAAGTTTTGCTGTTCCTTTTTGTAACAATCCCCCCAAATCGCAGAACCATTGTCCTTTCTATTTTTTGTTAAAACCCGTGTCCCTAAGTTTAAAGGGGGCCTTTGTGGTGCCTGGTTTTCCCCCCTGCCTGGGGACATTGGGAAACAGTCCCTTATTAAATTTTTTCTCTTTTACCCTTTTTCGGGGGCGGGAAGTCGGGCCCGGTAAATTTTTGCCCCCTGTACACAGTTTAGGGGGAATTTTTGTGTGGGGGAGGCGCCTTAAGTAACCAAAGAGCGCTTTCCATTACTACCAGACAAAATGCTCAATGGTTAATGCAGGCTCCCATCACACGGAATCAGTCTATAACTGTGTGACAGGAGTCTGTAATAACCAGTAAGCGCTTTCCTCTGCCCATTTATTTAGACTGATACAGCTTATCACACGGTTTTGGCGATTGCTGTGTTGTGTTTCCGCAAGTCGAAAGGGAGCAGGGTTTTTATTTTTTTTTACCCCGCCCTCTTTTTGTTAACCCCGCCCCATTTTCAAAACTTGGTTTTCTTTAGGGGGGGAAATTCCCAGGTCTGGGACAAGGTATTTCTGGGTTTTCCCTAGGCAAAAAAAGGGATGTAGCGCCCCAAAACCCTCTCCCAATGTAAAAAATTTAGCCCTCCCCATACCTTTTGCGCCCCCTTTATTCCCCGGGTTTAAGTGGGGCCCCAGGCCCGGGCGCCCCACCCCTTGCCTACCCCTCGCCCCCGGGCCCCGGCCCCACCCGGATTTGGCCCGGGACTAAAAAGGGCATGCCCGCTATATGCCTACTTTTGAAATTAGGGGTGGGCCGCAAAATACTTTCGCTCTCAGGGCCCCCCCTTAAATGCTTTTTTTACAAATTTTGAGCGGGGTTTAAAAACCCCACTGAAAAATTGGGTTAAAATTTTGGGGTTTTGGGGGCTGTCTTTGACGGACCAAAACAGAAACTTTAAAAAGTATGTTACAAAGCCCCCCCAAAAGGGCCGGGGGTGAAAATAAAACCCCCCCCAGAGAGAAAAGCGAGTAAACAACCCGGGACGGGGGTTTAGCCAGAAGTGAGGGGAGAACCCTTTACAGGGAAAAACCCCACTGAGTTCTGAATTTAAAACTCTCCAAACCGACCCGTCAGAAACCCGCAAATTTAAGTAGTAAAAAAAAGCGGGCAAAAACTCAGTTTGCGTGAAATTTTTTCCCGGTTTCACAGACGCAAAAAAGTATATAAAAATTTTTTTTATTTATAAATAAAGGCAGAAATGTGCTAAAAAAAAATGCAGTTCTCGGTGAGCCAGATGTAACAGGAGGAAATCGAGTATCTAAAACCAAGCCTGTAAGGCAAATGGTTATAGCAAATATTTTATCTTTACTTTACTATTTTATCCTCCCTTGTATTCTTGCTTCCCTTTTAAAAAATTCCCCACAAACCCAGTAAGGGAAAAAAAAACACAAAAAGGGGGCGCACAATGGAAAGTTTGTTTAAAAAAAAAAAAAGGGGAAGTTAGATAGTGCAGGTATCACCTCTTGGGTTGCGCCCTAGTTAGGGCAAAACTTCTATCGTTTCGGGTTTTTTGGGTCCTTTACCCTATCCGACACCCGGGGTTTTGGTGCAGTTGGCGCTTGGTAAAGCTGAACGGTGTGGAAGCAGGAGAAACAATGGCGGACCCGGGTCGCCTTTTTTTTCTCCTGTTCCCAAAAGCCAAAATTTAAGGCGCATCCCACGGACAAACAAATACCGTCATTTTATTGACCGGTATTTGACGGTTTTCGTCCCGTGCAAAGATCAGGGGGGGTTTTTCCCCGCGTTCCCCTCCCCCTTCACTGCAGTTTATTTGTCCAAAAACCCGGTCGGAAAAAAAAACATTTTCTATGTTTTTGGACCCTGGGGTTTTGAAAAAACCACCAGGTAAAAAACTTGGGCCCCGTGGGGACCGCTGCATGGGTTTTAAAAGTTTTTACCTGGTTTGCTGACGGTTTTCAAAACCGAAAACCAGCTGAAAAACCGGGTGAAGACCCATGCTGTGGGGACAAGCCCTAAGGGTACGTCCACACGGGAAGGTTTTCAGATGGATCTTCAGATGTAGAAATTTGAGATGCCTGTCAAATCCCCCAAACTTTTAGAAAATCCACTCAGTAGTCTAGACTGAACAGATTTTCAGCAGGACAGATTTTCACACCGCCTGCGTTTACAAAAGCTCTGAACATGCACAATCTTCTGCCTGGTTTTCAGCAGAAGGTGTGCTATTCAATGGTTTAGAGCAGTGTTTCTCAACTCCAGTCCTCAGGACCCACCAACAGGTCATGTTTTCAGGATCTCCCACAGAATGCACTGACAATAATGAAATCACCTGTGCAGAATGCACTGACAATAAGGCCTCGTTCACACGGCTTATTTGGCCGCGGATTGGAGCCGTACTGCGCACCGGTTTTTCGCTGCAGTACGGCTCCAACCCGTCCCGCATTCGGTAATCCAAGGTTTTCCATAGAGAACTGTGGATTCCGTTGCTCCTTCCCGCTCGGCGAATCCGCCGCGGGGGGAGAAAGTGACATGTTCATTATACGCGCCGTAAATAATGCATTGTCCGTGGGCCCGCCGGCGGGCAGCGCCTCCGCCCCTTATTCAAGCCGTAACTGTGGGCGAAATTCGTCCCGCAATTACGGCTTGAATAAGCCGTGTGAACATGGCCTAATGAAATCACCTGTGCAATACTGAGGCAACCCTGAAAACTTGACCTGTTGGTGGGTCCTGAGGACCAGAGTTGAGAAACACTGGTTTAGAGGGACGGGCGAATCCGCAAACTGCAGACAGAACCATCTCCCAAAACTACTGAAAAAGACGATAAAATACAAATCGGATTCTTGAGACAAAATGACCGTACCCTGCGTGCTGAGAGGCCGTAGCCCGAGACCCTGTTCACACGAGATGTACTTTGTACTGAAATACATATGAAATCTGCTTACAACCTGCATCTCGTTATATTTTGTTGGAATATTTCCTATAGTCTATAGTTAGTGACGTGGTTTCCATTTAAGACACAATAGAAAGAATGCGGATCAGCCCCACTGAATAGGACTACTCTATATTTGGATCTGTGGTAAAAACCCATTACAAAAACTACAAATCTAAAAAAATATGTTGCACACACAGGGCTTATGCACTTAAAATGCCAAACTTGGCGTAAGCAACATTTATGCAAAATGTCATGAAAATGAAAACATTTTTTGCCATTTTTAAATATTTTTAAACAGATAGCTGTACCACACAAGAGAGTTTATAACTAGCATCTACTACAAGTCTACTTTATGTCGGACTCTATTTTTTTTTTTTCCCACAGTAGGGGGATTTTGTAGCAATTTTTAACATTTTCAAGAAAATTTGCAACTAATTTTATTTTAGGGACCAGTTCATTTCTGACGTAGCCATGTGGGGACTGTATATTAGATACCCCCATCAATGACCATCTAAAAACCTGCACCCCTTAAGGTATTCAAAACAGCTTTTAGGAAGATTGTTAACATATTAGGTGTTTCACAGAAATTAAAACAATGTGGAGTTGAAATTTCAAAAGTTCACTTTTGTTAAAGATTTTACATTTTAATTTATAATTTCCTAGAACACAGGATATGTTACCAACAACATGCAACTCAACCAATACTGGAAAAAAAAAAAGGACCTTGAAATTTGTTACCCAATTTATTCCAACTTTGGTAATATCCTATGGACGGATGTAAACTGCTGTTTAGGCTCATCTCAGGACGTACAAGGGAGGGAGCGCTATTTGGCTTTTAGAACACAGATTTTGGTGCCATATTCCATTTGCAAAGCCCCCAACGTACCAGAACAGTTGAAACCTTCCAGAAGTCACCCAATTTTGGATTCAACGCCCCTTTAGTAACTCATCTATGGATGTATTGTGCATCACACAACATAAAAACACTTATTCAAAATAGAAAGCATGTTTTTCATCACCCTAGTCTGAGCGCCATAACTTTATTTTTCTGCATACGGAGCTGTGTTTTTTCAAAATCAGTTGACATTTTTATTTGTACCATTTTTGGGGGATCTGACTTTTTGATCACCTTTAAATCTGTTTTTTTGTATGGCAGGATGAAGAAAATACAGGAATCCTGTTTTTTTATTTTAATTTTGTTTTCTTACAGCAGTCACTGTGTAGTATAAATGACATAAAATTTTCCCTTTATTTGCCTTCCGCAAATTCGCAATTGACTGCAGCATCTAAAGGGTAAACTGGCAGGATGTGATAAAGGAAGAGTAGCTAGAGTTCTGTGATATATAGCTTTATATGATTTAGTGCAGGATTTCTGAGTAAATCCTGACAGGACTCCTGCCAGAAATCCTGACAAAACCCACCTACATGCTTTCCCTGTATCAGTGTGTATACAGAGCAAACTATCATTGTATGTGGGTGGGGTTAGCAGGACTTTTACTTTCTGTTTTACAATTTTCTCTGCTTTCTACTCTTGAACCTGCTTCAAATCAAATAAACCTATATCCTGTTCTCAAATAGGGTGGTAATAAAAATGTGATAGGCCCAATTTAAGTTTGTTTTCCAGGAAAAAACACATATTTTGGGCCTTAAACTATGCCCCACTGAACTATAATTTGCTGAATTAATGAAGGGTCCAGAGGAAAGTAGAGAACAGGTGGCACAGCCATGTGTCTAGACAAAATTCACGGTGAAAATTTGTGGCAAATTAGTAACACATCTGTTATGTCTGGTAGCGGTTAACGATATTTTTCCTTTGTCATGAGAATACATATTCTAGGATATTCTAGCAGAGCTGTCTTAAGAGAATTATGGGTCCCTGGGCATATCACTACATTGGGCCCTGCCAAATACATGACACCCCACTTGGCAATGCCTCGAGCCCCCCTTCCCAAGCACACCCATATTATCACGGCACTTATTGCTCCCTTCTCCACCATGGTTTTTAACTGTTCACGTCCTAAAAACACACAACAGTTAAATAAGCAAAGCCATCCAAGAGATCCAGGGTATGTTTCTTGTATTCCTGTGACATACATATACCACTTGGGGCCCCTATAATTGTGGGGCCCCCGGGCAACTGCCTAGTGTGCCCAATGGAAAAGATGGCCCTGTATACTAGTGCATCTCAAAAAATTAGAATATCATTGAAAATTATTGGGGTTCTCCAGGACTATCTTTTTGTTTGTTATAGGGCTCACAAATGTATTAACCCTTGTATTTTATACTGTAATGAGTCCATACAATATATGGGTTTCTATTTTTGATTTAAATTATTGTTATAAATTATCTTTTCAGAGATATTCAGATTTTTTGAGATGCACTAGTAGGTCTTTTCATCATCGACATTATTCCTGAAGAAAGCAAAGGACTCATACGTCATACTCTATTCAAACGAGCATCATGGTTTCTATCCATAATTGAGAAGCTATATCAATTTTTAGATGGATACTGACGTGATTCAATGCGTTGCATTGATTTTGAGTTCATCAAGTCCTGTAAAATACTGGAAAGGCCAGCAGAACCCTAAACCCATGTGTGCACAGAGTTGAAGAACAAGTGATAAGAACAGCCAACACCAAGTGATAGTGTGCTCTCTTAGCCGGGGTGCTTCTTCAAAATTGGAGTTTAGCCAAATTGCATCTCTGGGACACAATAGGCGGCCATGAAAAATGCTGGATTTATATAGGACGCTGATGGGGAGCTACAGTACGAGGTCTGCTAAACTTAATAGGATGAAGCGGTTTATGTTTATGCATGGGAGAATATACACGATTGTCTCAGACAATGTGGAGATTTTGTAAATAATAGATTGTGATAATCTGCGTTTTGGGAATAGAAGGGAGACTTGTGACGGCAGTTCATCTACCTCTGTCCCTTCCTCCTTTCCAGAGGGTTGTAATATCAGCATTTTGATTGTTCCAGTTTATTACCGGAAAAGAAAAACAAGCCTTGTAGATCGGAACATCTGTTTGACTCTCCACGAGCAGTTTTGCTTGATAGATAATAGGCTTTTGTTTGATAGTTAATAAACTCTAGTTCCTTATGGGTGCAGTATTGTGCTAGGAGGAATGGATGCGCTCTAATGTGATATATTAAGTAATCTGTGCAGAATACCGTCATGTAACAAGCTGTTTATATGCATATAATGGACTCTTCTGGCAGAGAGACATTTTAGTAGCTACAGACACTGAACGGAAACAAAATTCGATATCTGCTCATCGTGGGGCGAGTCTCTGCTTAGGATGAAAGAGTATTTCCTGTTAAAAAATAGAGGAAGCTGAGTGACAATTGTGATGGCCACTGTTACAGCTCCTGTAAGAGGTCCCCCAACTTGTCAAACCCTTCTAGAATACGCAGTAATACATTCACATTATATAGAACAGAACAGCTTTACCGGTTGAAACACTTAGGCTGTGTTTACACGGTAAAGACCAAATACCGGTCAGAAATGCCGACCGGTATTTTGTCTTTTTTTCGGCACGCAGGGGGACGGCTTTTGTCTGCAGTTTACGGATTCAAGTCCCCACCCTTCGCACCCACATGTTCATGTTCCGCTGTCAGGACTTGAACTGCAGGACTCCTGCATCCCAGGCCATAGCTCTTCTCACTGAGCTATTTGGTCCTTTGGATAGCTCCAGTGCTTAACCTTGCTAGTTCCCTGTTTTCCCAGCCTTGCCCCTTGACCTCATGTTGCTCCACCCATGGACTTCCTATTTAAGCCCAGCCTTGAACTTCCTCCTTGTGAGGTTATTTTGCTCTGCTGAGAATCCTGCTCTCCTGTCCAGTTTTTGCTGTCTACTGTTTATTCTATTGTGTATCGACCTTGGCCTTCCTTACGGGCTGTGATTTCTGCCTACTCCTCAAAGACTGAAACCCCCCACACCAAACAAAACCCTGTCTTGCCGACTAAGCTCACTACAAGAATGTACCCATTAGTCACAACTTAAGACTCTAACCAGCTCCTGATCACAACATCTGCCTGAAAACCGGGCGAAAGAATGAACAAGTTCTAAGTTTTTCAGACCACCGGCAATGTGAAAAACCGTCCGGTGGAAAATCCATGTAGTGGAGACTGCTGCACGGATTTTACAATGAAGTCTATGGGGGAGCGTTGCATGTTGGTTTTCAGACTGTCTGAAATACTGACAAATGCCGTGGGGACAAGCCCTTAATCATCCAGCACATTAGGAAATGATAAACCGATAAATAACCGGATCTTACCACAGTGCATATCTTCATGGCGGACCAGTGTTTGATTCCAAGTAATGTTGAATTTCGTGCTGGACCCTGGGAATAGCTCATGCCATCAAGGCAATATTCGCCTACTCAGTGATGAAAAAGTAAGGCTAGGTACATACTAGGTTTATAGTGTATACGTTGGGAAAGCACTCGATGTATATGCTAAACATATGCATATGATTGAGTGGCCAGACAGAGGACAAAAGTATGTCCTTTTGGCTAGTATACATATATCCCACACAAAAAAGTGACTAGAATAGCCTTTGGCCTCTGTTTGGCCAGTACACATATCTACCAAAAAAAGGTTAGAATAGCTTAGGAGCCCATGCTAATCTATGCAAAGTCATTCAGGAAAAAACATATATGTTAAACCTATAAGGTTTTTACAATAGGACCTTGTGGGTGACGGATGCCACTACTTTGCATCCACCAGAGGCTTCTGTTTAATGTATACGGCCTGCTGCTAATGAGGCTGCAAACAATGCTCTTGGCCATATCTGGATGGTACAGTGATCAGGTAGCCTTATATAATAAAAACATGAAATTCCACGTAATGCCTGGTTGAGATCTGCAGAGGTTCAGTTCGGAGTCTCAGTTGCCAATAGTTTTAAAAAATTCCAAAAAACAGAAAAAAACACAAAATAGGAAAGCATGCTGCACTATTAAAAGAAAGGACACCCCAGACCCGGGAGCCAGGAGGTGGGGCCACCAAGAGAGAGTGGATGCAGAAAAGTCTGCATAAAATTTTTCCAAGGACATTTATTAAAATCTTATAAGCCAAGACCACATCACCAGGTAGAAGTTTTTATACATTAAAAACCACACCATACGCAAACCCCAAAGGATGGAAATTAAGGGCCCAATAGGGACAGTAGTATAATACTTTTTTTTTTTTTTTTTTTTAACATTGAAATTTTATTGAACTTTTAAGGCATAAAAAAGACATTGGAAAGGGGAAATACATAACACATAGGGCAAACAAGGCTGAATTAAGCCTAAAGGGACAGTAGTAGTAAACAAATGCCAATGTCACAAATCCAACACATGTTTTACAGATAAAGATTTCCACTGAGCGTGCACAAAGGAGAGCATGAGTACAAGGAAAAACGTAAAAGGAACACTGAAACAGCCCTTTTGGTCCAAAGAGCCAAGAAGCCAAAACCAAATAGACAACGTTGGTGTTAGCTAAAGTATTTGGAGTCTCTCCAAAGGGACCATCTATCTCTAGTCCTCAACACCATATGTGGGGGAATGGAAAGAAGTTTCATGTTTGTAGTGGAAATGAATCCTGTCCACCACATCCATTCTGGTTGGAGGCAGAGAAGACTTCCAGTGCAATGCTATAGAGAGTCTTGTGGTGATTAGTACATGCTGCAGAACTGTTCTAAATGGAATAGGAAGTTCATCCAAAGCAATGTTTAAAATAGCCAAGGTAGGTGACAAAGAAATATGGCAATGACAGATTTCATCTATCAAGTCATTAACACTAGACCAAAGTTTTTGGATGGATGGGCAGAACCACCACATAGGTGATAAGGTTCCGTGAGCACCACAGCTTCTCCAACACAGCTTGGAGTAGGATGGTGAAAAGTGGGCTAATCTGGTGGGGTTTAGGTACCATGGTACAGTATATTTTTTTCTGGACATATAGAGTTCTTCTAACTTCTTTACAGCAAAGGTAGAAAAAGGCACAAATTGTGCCACAAATCTACATCTGCCATTACACTTTGTGACAGAAAAAAAGCGCACCCAAGTTATTAGGAGGTGTGCGCCTTTTAAAAAATTTCGCATATTTTGTTCCAGCGAACTTTTGTATTACACTGGCGTATGAAACTGAAACGCCAGTCTTAATAAATCTCCCCCAACCCCTGTCTATAAAGCACAAGGTCATTGTTCTAGTAGACTATTCACCCTTTCAAAAGAGCGTGGAGTAATATATTGTATGCAAAGATGAGTGGTAATAAGCCGAGAATAACTGGTGGCCTCAGATTCATAACCGGCAGATTACTTTGCAAAGATGATTAAATGATATTGTTCAAATTGCCTGTGACCTTCACCTTCCAAAGGTAATGAAGTGCTGTAGGTACCATATCTCACACTGACATATGCTGGTTATCTCCACTCCAGTTATCACTTACTAGTGATACACAGATCTAATCCGTATGAAGATGTACCTTAACCTTTATTTTCAGCACAGGTAAGTAATAAGCTTCTTAGGCTATGTCTATACAGCAATGTTAAAATGACGTCCAAAATCCGATGGCATTTTAACAGTGGTGTATTGTGACTTTTATCGCGGGTTTGCACTAAAACCGCAGTCGGTTTTCTGATTTCCAACCGGCGCAGAGCATGGATTGTACTGAAATGTGATTGAAGATAGAGCAAGTTTTAAAATTTGTTGGAATCTGGCGAATTTCAAAACCGAAAAACCGGAAAAAATCTGTGCTGTGTAAACTAAAGCACAGATTTTCTATTGCTGTCTATGGGGTACTGGTTACAGTTGGATTTTTCTAAATACTGAATGCGGCGAAAATCCGATCAAAAACTAGTGCTGTGCATACGTTAAGGGCGACATGTCCGAAAATTGGCGGCGCTGCGGCAGTTTTTAGCAGGATTAAATCTGTGTAAAGTCCGATCCTCTGAAAAATCTGGCCTCTGGTATACCTTGCGTATTAAACTTAATGCGCCTAAAAAGGCGCATTGCGCAAATCACAGTGCATAGCGTATCATTGGCAGTGTATGTAATGCGCTTATCGAGGTGCATAACGTATCATTACTAATTTGTGTAACGCCTCTCGATAGACACATTGCGTTGTGGAGGCACACAGTTTATCATTGCTACTGTATGTAATGCACCTTTTAGGCGCATTACAATGTGTCATGCCCGACATATAATGTGACATATAAAGTATTACCAGAGTCTCCCTAAAATTCCGCCATAGATGTATCATCATTAAAGTGCTCTCTATGCCAGCTGGTGGTCTCTACGAGTAAAAACAATGGGCCTTATATATGAAAGCTGTCTAGCAGTAAGACTGTCTTTGTTGCCCACAGGAACCAATCAGAGCCCACAGCAACCAATCAGAGCTGTTCCTTTTAAAGAATCATTAGAGCTTCTGGAAAAAAAAAAAGCTAGCTCTTATTGGTTGCTTGAGCTTGATTGGTTCGCTATGCGGCTTGTTGGCTTATGCGCTCTACAATGGGCTAAATGGGGCGCTGGACTTGTTTTACTATGGGCGCCTTGAATTGGGGCTATGGGCGCTACAGGTTACTATGGCTCCCCATTGGTTGAAAAATGAGACTGAAGGTTGCTATGGGCACCACAGAAGGGTTATTAGACTTTTTTTTACCATGAATAACAGACCGATATCTCCAAGAGCACAGAAAAGAGGGGCCTGACCTCCCAACCGCGTCCCTCTTTTGAACCCGACCAAAAGGATGCCCCAACCAAACCTAAAACATAAAATTTAAAAAAGGACAAAACAAATGGGCACAGAACAAAAATAAACATTCAACTCCCTTAAGTCCATTCCCTTCAATCAACAATGTCTATCGGAGATGGAACAGCGAGCTTATGGGAGGAGAATGCCCATTGATATGTGAAGGGGGCAGCTATACTAGAGCAATAAGAGGTTTTCTGTAATCTGTTACTTATATAGAAAAATATTAAAGGGGTTGTCTGGTTCCTTTAAAATAAATTGGAAGCTTCTGGGTCCCAAGGAAAAAAAAAAAGCCTAAACTTCCCTTCATCTGGTCCACGGTTGCAGCGCTGGGTCTCTCTGGTCTTCTGTTTTACCTCTACCTCCAAATAGGGCGGTCACCACTGGCTGCGGCGTCATGTGCCTCTACTTATTTAACCATTTGGAGCTGTTCACTTCTAACGTAATGTAGGGAGTGGACTGACCGCTCAGCCAGTGCGTGTCCCCATTTGGAAGTAGAAGAAAAAATAGAAGACCGCAGAGACCCAGCGCTGCAACCGAGGACCAGAGGAAAGGGATTATTAGCTTTTTTTTTAATGGGCCATCTGGAACTTCCTTATCAGGGACCGGTCAGGGGCACACAAGCAGACACAGACAGAGTGAGGGCCTGACACTGGTCCAAACCGCTGTCCCTGCCTTTTGGGGAACCCAACTCTGTAAAAGGTCGGTCCCAACCAGAAGACAAGAGTACATAAATAAGGCAGACAAGGACCCAACAAATGGGACAGAACACAAAAGGGAGGTCAGAGAGCAAGTCCGCAACTGTCGGAAACGCAGTACAAATGGGAGAGGAAAGAATAAACGCAAGTGAACCAGATGGACGTGGGAGACTAATAAAAACGGGAGCAAAGAAGTAGAAGCAAAGCCAAAGTCAGATAACAGCAATGGGCAAGGAAGAAGGCTAGCTACAGGCAACAAGAAGACCAGTATGGGCAGGCAAAGCGGGAAAAGGCAAAGGAACCCTTTAAATGGGGGAACCAGGGGAAATCAGAAGAAAGGGATGGGGGAAAACAAAACAAAACCAGAATGGGTAAAAAAACCCCCCAAATCAGCAAGGAAACGATTGTAACGGGTGCCCCCACCCCGGGGGGCGACCCCCCCTGCGGTTTTGGGGGAAAAGCATGGGCCTTTTTTTTTCACTTGTCCGGCCTTACCTTCCCACGCTCCTTTTTTCCCGCCGCGCAAGCCCTTCCCGCTTGTGGCGGGCTTGGTGAAAACCGGACCTACTTGTTTCCCGCTCCCTTCATGGTATTCCAGTTGTGGTGGCCCAGAGGATCTATACTGCTGACGTTCACAGTTTACTAAAACAGTGCGCGAGGATTCCTGGCACGGGTGTTGGCCCGGAATCAATTAGCAATAGAGAAGTAAAAAAGAGTTCCCAGTAAGATAAAATACAAAAAGTTATGTCATAAACACGGTCCATTGCAAAGGCTGTGGCCGGCTACTAAAGTCCAGAGCTGGGGGTCTGCCGGGCATGATCATGACATTCCTATTATTTTTATAGTGGAACCGTACAACCTCTTTAACCCCTTCCCGACATAGGGTGAATGCATACGCCCTAGGAAGTGACTCCGCAAAAAAGGACGTTTTGCAACGCCCTGGCGATCGGCGGGCTTGCGGGCGAGCACGCGCGATCCCCAAAAAAAGGGCCCCGCATAAATTACCTGGCCGCATGCCGTATCACCCCCGGCCGGAGTGAGCTCGGGCCGGGGTGATTACCGCTTCATTACCGCATCATTAAAAAAGAGCCAAACTAAGCGGGCCCTGGGTGATGTAGTTAAATTTTTGAGTGGAATAACTACGTCTTCATGCGAAATTTTTGATTTAAAAAGGTAAATTTTTCACATTTTCACGATTTTTGATATTTTTAAAACAAGATTTTTTGGAAAAAAAAAATTTAAAAAAAAGTGGAAAAAAAATCCAACACAAAAATTAAATTAAAAAGTTATTTTCCTAAAGGCAATGCCCAGATTTAAAAATGGGGCCTTTTCAAGACCCAAAATGGTCCGGGGGTAAGGGTTAAATCCAAAACCACTTACAAAAACGGAAGAACACCCAAAAGTTTTGGGGCCCCCAATTTGGTAATTTCTTGTTTAAAAAAAAGGGCCCCAAACCTTTAACGCAAAAAAAAGTATTGTTAGGGTTTTTCATGTTAAAAGTGTCCTAATAAAAAATTTTATGGAAAAGAGTAACAAAAAAATAACAAATTGGTGTGCATAACCGGCGCCCGGGGAAACTAAAAGGAGGAAACCCCAAAGGCCCAAATAATTAAACTTTAAGGGGATTTTCTTTTTTATTTTTAAAAGGGGTGGAAAAATATTAGTGACCCCATGGCTAAGGCCCCCAATGGTCCCTTTTTTTCCCTCACTCTCCCCAAAAAAAAGGGCATTCAGTGTTTATTGAAAAGGTAGCTTGAAACAACGAAAACAAATTTTTTTGGCTTCTAGAAAATAATTTTTAAAAAAATTTAAAAAACCTTATTTTAATCCCCCCTTCATTGCAATTTCAAAACCAAAACGTAAAGTGACTTTCTAAGTGGACACGCTAGACAAAAGTCAATTTTCACGAAGGAAATGCAATTTAAATGGCGCGTGGAGGTCCCTAAATAGGAGTTCTCTTAAACAACAAGTATGCAAGATGCTTTCAGTGACGATAACTCCAAGTATCTATAAAACCACCAGCTTTTTTTGTGGTTAGGAATACACGCTGTGGTAACTGTGTGGGCAAGAGCCGCTGTGCAAACACAATACAATATCAGCAGCACTCTAGAAACACTAAAAAAAAAACAGTCAAAGAGGATATAAGAATGTTTGGAACAGCATTTCTGCTAATATGAGATACATGAAAAAAATTTAGGTTCTTAGTGTATATTTTTTAATCAAAACTGTAAATGCCCACCTACATCGGCAAGGTGACCCCAATTCAAGTGGGAACCTACACTACATGCTACCGCTTGGTGTCTGTTCGGACTGAATTGCCGTGGTAGGTGGGCATTTAGAGTTCTGATCAAAAATGTTCTGATGCGCCGTGCCAAGATGCACTCTGGCCATGCCAATACCGCACTGTGTAGTCCTCCCTTATTCAAATTAGACAATAGTTTTCAGGGTACATCAGGTGCACGTGTCAGGGGACCAAGACCTACGCTTACACCATATGCTTCCACAAAAAGCTTTAAACGTGATGTGAAGAGACACTCAGTCCATTCCCTGATAAAGCCTTGCCACCTACACTTGGGACAAATTAAAATAAAGCCATTTATCCAACCAGTAAGATGGTGGCCATTGCTCCATCAGTGACTGATTTTAGGCTGTCAAATAGTCTCCAAAAAATAGTAAATATAGTGATTTTAGGCAGAACTCTTAAAGGGGTTGTCTCACTACAAGGATTGCTTTTATGTTAAAAGTAATCTATGGGCAAAAAAAAAGAGTTTCATACATGTGACCCTTTGTGTATCCATTAACAGTGTCCTACCTATTCCAAGATATCCCCTCTTGTATGGGCTACATCAGCTCCTCAGGTCGCTATAGCTACGGACCTGTCTGATCTCTCCTGATAGGCTGCCAGCACTGGTTGCTATAGCTACAGACCTGGCTTCTACTGCAGACCAGTAAAAGCCAGTAAACACCCCTGAATTAAAAATGAAACCAAGAAAATAGGACTGAGGTAAGATGAATCAATGCAGTGAAACAACCCCTTTAAGGGAGGAGGGGGGGGGGAGTCTTACAAGAGCATGAAGCAAGTAGAAATATGACAAAATGATTTTCCCACACAGAAAATTTTCTAGGTTCTCATACAATACCGTGCACTATATAGATTGGTAATCATGTTTCCAAGATCACATGATACAGACCTCCTCTTCTTGCAATAAATCAGAAAACATTCCAATTGATTGGCAGCTGAACATGTTGGCGCTCACCATACTGTATAGACTCAACACACAAAAAAAGGACATCTTGATCCCCGCTCTGCGTAATGTTCCCGGCATGATGTTTGCATTTGCAGTCATTTTGCAGCAATCTTGTCTGTACCAAGTGGGTGTCCATTCATACTGACTTCTGCCAGTTTTCACAACTGTTTACTGCCTGCGTCTCCTACTCATCTCAATATACACAGATGCTAAATAAGCAAGGACTGCCAACCGCTCAGACTGGATTTTAGCAACTTTAACCCTATCGGTAATAAAACCATGTGAGTGTACTAAAGTGACCTAATTTTACTATTGTAACAACCTCTTTAGAGGGAGAAGTTGGCAAAGAGCGTAGATTGTCACAAGACAATGAGAGTGGGTGCAAGTGCCAGTTCCTGCATGTGACATTGTGGATGTGCAAGGTGTCTTTCACAGTACAATGCATATTAAAGGGGTTGTCTCGCTACAAGGATTGATGCTTTTTATGTTAGAGATCTTACAAAAACGAGTCACTTTGCAATATTTGTCCATTACCTGTGTCCTACCTATTCCTAGATATCCCCTCTTGTATGGGCTGCATCTGCTCCTCAGTTCGCTATAGCTACAGACCTGTTTGATCTCTCCTGATAGGCTGCCAGTGCTGGTCGCTATAGCTACAGTTAATCTACAATTTGATGCTTTGGTATAGCTAAATACACAGTTCTAGTCATGAACCTGTTTGTACAGGTTCATGACTAGAACGGTGTTTTTAGCTATACCGAAGCATCAAATTGTAGATTAACCATATAGCAGGTGGGGACCTGCAGCTACGGTAGTCACCTGTAACTAAAAGAAGGTGCAAGCATATAAATACGCTATAGCTACAGACCTGTTTGATCTATCCTGATAGGCTGCCAACGCTGGTTGCTATAGCTACAGACCTGGCTTCTAATGCAGCCTAATAGAAGCCAGTACACACGCCCCTGAATTCAAAGTGAAAACAAGAAAACAGGACCGAGGTGAGATGAATCAATGTAGTGAGACAACCTCTTTAAAGCCTTCCCTGTTTGTTCCAAATGCATCACAATTCCAAACTTTCTCCCATGCCCCTCATGGAAATATAATAGACCTAAATTTGTCATTTTACAGTGTTGATATTCCCGACTCCTGCCAGATCTAACCGTTGTCTAGATTGTTACCCAGCTATTGTTAAAGGGAATGTGTCAGCAAAAAAATACTTATGAACTCCTGTTTTTATGTTAAACACATTTTTTAAGAATTTTGGGTTATTTTTTTTTTTTTCAATTTTCCATATCACTTTCAATATTTTTTAAAAAAATCTTAAGTCCTGCAGTTTTCACTTTGGCCACTAGGCTTAATCATAGTCTGATACTTCCTTTTCTGTATAGAGATTTTCAGTAGTCTGCTCATGATCAGTACAAGCAGGGTTTCACTGAAAGGTGACACCAACGTGTATAGATAGCACAGGATCCACCAGTCACAATAGGAGATGTCACAGTTCACCCTCTCCCCCTCTCTACAGACTGACTTCTTCCCAGGACACATAGCATGCCCAGAAAACTTTCCTACAGGAGTCAATGGACTGATCCTGTTCACAGGCTCCTATGTCCATGAAGCTGCTGTAAAGCATCTCTCTAAATGCTGCTACAAGTACTGCAAGCAAGGAAGCTGTCCCCACATACAGACATCCGAATTGAGAAATCTACAAACAGAAAATAAAACTGGTTAAGAAGAAAAGAATATGGATCAGTATCTAGTTTTAAAGGGGTTTTGCCACGAAGTGAGTTCCTTACCTCTTATCTTCTCGGGAGAGAAGATAAACAAAGCATGCTGAGTCATGAATGGCTGCAGGGGTGAGAGGGAGAGTGGTGAGCGCAGAGTGAGGAAGGAGGGATTGTCTGCAATGTCTACTCAAATAATTACATTACAACTAGTGGATTCTCTATACAGCAGAACGACCTCATACACTGAACTTTCTCCCCAGCCCCTTGCAAGCTCCTTCATGATCTAGCGGGCGGCTAGATCAGCTCCTGTCAGTGTCCTGGTCGTGTCTAATGTAAACTTTCAGGAAACTAAGGGGGACTGAGCAATGCTGTAGCTCTTACAGGCTTCACTTTTTGTTATCACATATATTTAGAAAAGTGATTAAAGGAGTTGTCTCACTACAGGCTTTCAGCCTACTTCAATGTGTCTGCCAGCATAGGATTTTTGAATTCAGGGGCGTGCTTCTTGTTCTCTCTTCCCCTCACCCTCTGACTGCAGTAACTTCTATACAGCAGGGGGAGGGGGGTTTGCTGCCAGAGTTAACCCTGTGTGTGCCTGCCTAGATCTGCTGCTCACTGTTGGATCAGCTGCACTGTGCTGTGGCTGAGCTCTTGCTGCTCCTCTCCACCGAGTTAGGAGACAGCAGGGAGAGGGCTGATCTATGAGTGGCTATGGAGTCAGAGGTCTGTGAAGCTGTGTATGCTAATAGCAGAGCGGGGGGGGGATGGGGGGGGCAAGTGTTCCTTACCCCTGCTTGGCATAACAAATCTCCACGGACATCTCAAGCAACAACAAACACAAACACTGTCTCCGTCGAACAGACCAAGGCAGCTGTGAAATGGTTACTATAATCAGGATGTGTCACTAATACAGCAGAGCAGGGAGGGATATGAACCGCTCACATGCCCCCTGATCTGTTCTATTAGTATAGTCAAAGCTCCACAGACACATCATGATTATAGTTAACACACTTCACTGCTGTACAATCTACTGACCACAGATCAGCTTCACCTCTGCTCTCACTCAATCTGTGTAGAGAGCAGGAGGGAGCAGGCACACACAGGGTTAATCCACACAGACATAGAAGCCAGAGCCCTCCCCCTCCCTTCCCTACAGAAGCATACTGTGCGGGAGGGGCTCTGTGTTCTGACCTGCATTGAGAAGCTGATGAGTCACCAGCACTGACAGCCAGTGAGATAAAAATCAACCGGTCAGCTGCTATAGTGATTTGAGAAGCTGATGCACTCCTACTACCAAGGATAACTCAAAATCAGTAGGACATTTGTAATGAACATATATTGCAAAGCTGCTTGTTTTTTTTTTAAAGATCTTTTAATTAAAACCCAATCATTGTAGCGAGACAACCCCTTTAAATACCCATTTTGGAGGATCCCACGTCAACATTGCATCGTGGCAAAACCCCTTTAAGTAGTGAAAAAAAAAATAGTGAAAAGTTATGTTTGCGAGGACTGCACACACTTCTTCTCCAGGACTTGGTGAATAAAGCTAAATAGCTTCGAAGGGTCAACGTTGATGAAGCAGTTGAATTCATGGTTACATAGAACTAACCAAACCAAAAATTACACAAAAATAACAAGGTGGCTTGATGCACAAAACTTGTGCAAAGCCCCCCCCCCACCCCCCACCTCAATACCCTACGTATCAAAAAGTGTAAGTAGGTGGCAAGAATCTCAATAGAAGATAAAAAGTATAATGTAACATCAGGTGACGCAGAGAGACATCATTTCTCTCTCATCTCATTCTTACTAATCCCCCTCAAACAATGAATTACATAAAAAAAAACACCGGCGATTCCTACGACTTTCATGCAAATCTTGTTCTCTTTGGCATAAAGAAGCTAATCATCGTCGACTAGCTCTTGTAGAGAGGTTTTTTTTTTTGCATATTATTATTATTAAGGGTGAGATGAGTCAGGTAAGTTATTAAAAATGCTCACAATGAGAATTTGCATGTTCTTTCATTAAGCCGCCTGGTCGAGCCGAGATTCTTGAAGCTGAACTTGAATAGAGCCTTAGAGTGATACCAGCGGGAAAGGAAGGGGGGGGGGGGCCGGAAGCAATGGACAGCTATAGACAGAAATGAACCCGCGGGCACGTGGGCGGTGACATTTTCCTGTGCAGAAACATTATTAGAAGAATTTTATTTTTTTTATAGAAGAACTTCTGGCTCACTCCTATAGTAATAAATCGATAACGGTTTAAATATTATTACAAATAGAAAGCGAGTCTCTATGTGCAGCCTAAAAAATGGATGGTGGATACACGGCCGAGGCGTTCAGGATATCGCCGCGTTCTCCAACAGCACGGAATGAACTTCTATATTTTACCTACAGAGCTCATTTCCACTTGCTTTTATATAACGTTGCTGGCGGCTTTAGGTTTATATACTTAGCATTAAAGAGCAATAAACTAATACTTATTTTAGCAGATATTTCTTAGCAAAATGCAGAAAGCGTCTGCTGAGGTCTAACTTGCTATGAAGCCAATAAACACCGGGAGGGCTGTAATGTATGTAAGGGACCACACGGAGTTCTACCATATTTCTCATTTTAGTCGTCTATATAGGATTGTGGTGAAAACTTTCTTGCCTGCACTGCTTTAACAGTATTTAGAGAGATGCTTTACGGCAGCTTCATGCACATACAGTAGGAGCCTTAACCCTTTAAGCCGAACGCCTGAAAAGTAGTTAATGACCAGAACATTTTTTAGTTTTTGCCTCTTTGCGTTTCAACAGTTGTAACTTTTTTATTTTTTCAATGACTCCGTTGGTTGTGGCCTCGTTTTTTTAGAGACAAGTTGTACTTTTTGGGGGCACCGTTTAAGTTCTCTTTTAAATAATTGCAGTATTTAAAAAAAAAAAAAAAAGTTTTAATTTTTTTTTTGTATATACCATTTCACATTTCACACTTTAATCTGTTAGATTATCCACAGGCTTATTACGGGTCGGTGTGAATACCCATATAGTGTGGTTTTTTGTAAAGTGTGTAATTAGCAAAAATTATTTTTTAATTAAATATTTTTTTTTATTTTATTCTTTGTAGTCTTTTTTTTTTTTTTTTCTACACTTATGTTTTTTTTTTAACTTTCTTTTGATTCCCTGAAGGAGATCTGTTTACATTTTTTTTTATAACTTGGTAATGTATAGCATATTCTATATGCTAAGTCGTTCCTAATCTGTGTCAGTCTGACACAGGCGTGATTGGGACAGACACGTTGCGTGGTTTCACCCGATCCAGTGCGCTTTGGCCCCAAAACGTTGCTTACGAACGACCCGCACGGCTGACGCAAAAACGGTGCGCGGTCTTTAAGGAGTTTAAAGGAGTTTTATCTTTTGAATTTTGTCCCCCTTCAGCAAATTTCTCGAGATTAAATTTGAAATCCAGGGGGGGTCTCCCCTATCAGCAGGGTGTCTCTCCTCCAGGAGGCGGTCCCCCCTCATGAAGTTGTGACATCATCTTTTTTATATAAGCGGAAGCAGAAGGTTTTGGATTAACAGCTCTGTAGCCTCCTGCCTTTCTTTTTTTTGCAGCTTCAGGCTCCACAAACTCCTTGCTGTGCTATATGCAGTTATACACACAGCCTGAACTGATGAGACATGTGAGGAGTGTACACTGCCCCCCCTTCCCCTCTGTTACCAGGCAGCAGACTGGGTTATATGGGGCAATGCACACTGCCCTCCCCTTCCTCCTCTCCCCCTGCAGGAGACTATAAGATTCTGTTATATGAGAGGATCTGTGACATAAACAGGCAGTCATTGCCCAGTTCACCCTAGAGCTGGAAGAGGAGTATAGAGACAGCAGCCCTTGGTTTCACTATCGATTTTAACAGCTCAGAGGGGAGAAAACACAGAGTGTGCAGGCAGTCAATCAAAGTGCAGGGGGCATGTCTAGGGGGGACGGAATCCGGCCAGGGGGTGTGTCCCGACCAGCAGCAGCAGAAACATAATACAGATTTACAGAAAAGCTCATATCTGATAAACCAAGTGCTGATTTTTACTGTCCCCATAATCTGAGACATGATCTTTGTAGCGATACAACCCCTTTAAAGGGGTTTTGCCAAGAGGTCAGTTCCTTACCTGTTATCTGATCAGGAGACAAAATTAACTCAGCATGCTGAGTCACAGGGGAGAGAAAAGGGGTCTGAGCAGAGACAAGCTGTGCCAGGGAGCATCTACAATGTTTACACAAATAATTATGTTGTTGTTTTTTGCCTTCCTCTGGATCAACACCTAAGCACAACAGGCTGAACTGGATGGACGTCTTGTCTTTTTTCGCCCTTACAAACTATGAAACCAGTGGATTCTCTATACAAAACACAGGATATTTCTCCACAGTCCCTTGCTAGCTCCTTCATGTTCCCTGTCATCAGATAAGAAGTGCAAGCAGCACAAGCCCGGCCAGATCAGCTCCTAGTCCTGTCTAATGTAAACTTTAAGTAGCATGGAAAGAAAGCTGTAGCTCTCACAGGCTTGACTTTTTGTTATCACATTTATTTAGAAAAGCGATTAAATACCCATTTTGGAGGATCCCATGTCAACATTACATCGTGGCAAAACCCTTTTAAGACTGACTCAGTCCCATTGACTTCTATAGGAGAGTTTTCTGGGCATGCTCTGTGACCTGGGAAGAAGTCAATGTGCAGGGAGAGACGGCGAACTGTGACTCTCTCCTATTGTGGCTGGTGGATTCTGTGGTAGTTATACACATAGGTTTCACCTTTCAATGTAACCCTGCTTGTACTGATAATGTGGGGACTGCCGAAAATCTCTTTTTTTTTTTCGTATTTAAACACAAACTTTATTAAGGTTAGAGGCAAACATGACAAAACATTTGTACTGATTCCAGGCAAATGAACAAAGTGATAACTTAAAAAGCTTCGCAACAATACCATGCGATGAAAAATACAGGGTAACCCTCTCTTTAAAATAAATGTACATTTTTGCATTGGACACAAAAGCATGGTCCGAATAATCACCTACTTTGTCTTCCCTCTCACAGTCAGTGATATCAGTATACACCAACACACTCAGTACGGATTTTGGAGCTGCCTGGTTAAAGGCCCTGACCCCAGTTTTGGGAAACTGGGGAGCGGGGGCCCCCCAGTTAATTGGATTCTTAGACGAGCACCAGAGAAGTATTTTTGGGGGGCTTCCCCTACAAATACGTACATACAATTTTACACTGCCTTTTGTTTTCTTCTCTTCCAGTAAATGTTTTATTTGCGGTGCATCACGGGGTTTACTCTTTATTTATCCTGCCTGTTTCCTGGTTACACCCTGAAATTATACTCCGAGTCACTCACTATTCTGTGGTGCAGTCAATGTACATACTTTACTTTCCTGTACTGATCCGGGAGTTACCCCCTGTATTTCTCCGAGTGCATCCTATTCTGGTGCTTCCTATGTCAAATTACTTTCTTGTACTGATCCTGATTACACCAATTATATCCAGACTGCATCACTATTCGCTGGTGCAGTCACGGTCCCCCCCCCATAATTACATTATTTATCCTGTATGTCCTGGTTACATCCTGTATTATACCCAGAGCTGCACTCACTTTCTGTGGTGCGTCACTGTGACAATTATTTATCCTGACGATCGTTTTACATCCTGTATTATACTCCAGAGCTGCACCCATATTTCTGGTCCCCAGTCCTGTGTAATACATTACTTACCTGTACAAACCGAGTTACCCCTGTATTAACTCCAGACTGCATATATTCTGCGGGGTGCAGTCATGTGTCAAACATTACTCGCTGAATTAAAATAATTGTTAGCGCCCCCACAAAAATTAGAAGATGGTCCGTCTTTTTTTGCAGCAATTGCAGTCTCTATGAAGCAAAATTAAAACACTTGTAAATCTCCCCAAAAACCACTTTTGTGTTTTAGTTGAAAAAAAACGAATACAGCTGTTCATAAAAAAAACAGACCCAAAAAAAACCCCACAGGGCACCAGATTCTATGTTGTGTTTTTTTTTTTTGTTTAATTCACACAGAGAAACTGGCAACCGGGGTACAAATCAGCAAATATTAAAATATGTAATAGCCATTTCACATACAATTATGCTTCCTTTGGCCTGTATTATCTGCTAGAACTGATTGTTACCGAAATTAGTCAACGAACCACTTGCCAGACCCCACACAGCACTGCTTTCTGTGAGAAGAACTGTGCAGATACCTTTTTTTTCCTTGTATATAAGCAAATTATAGACCACCTGTCACCATATTGTGTGCTGTATTTTATGGAACCCGGGGAGATGGGTTTTTCCTCCGAAAATGAGGCGGAATGATAGAGGAGGAAGCTGGCTTGTGAAAATAGGGTTATATGGTAAGGGGGGAACTTTAGCTCTGTTATATTAGGGTTTATAGGTAAGGGGAAGAAACTTAGCTTGTGGATTAAAGGGTTATAGATAGAGGGGGAGAAAACTGAGCTCTGGGATAATAGGGTTATATGATAGAGGAGAGAAACTGACTTGTGATTTTGGGGTTAATTTTATAGAAGGAGATAAGGGGGCTCTGGAATTTTAGGGGTTTTTGATAGAGGAGAGAAGTGACTCTTGAAATATAGGGGGATTGATGAGGAAGGAGTAGCTCTGTAAAAATAGGGTTTATATGATAGGGAGAGAAGCTGGGGCTCTGTGATATATAGGGGTTTTATGATAGGGAGGAAACTGAGCTCTTGAAATTTTTGGGTTATATGAAAGGGAAGGGGCGAGCTCTGTGAATAATTTGGGTTTTGATAGAGGAGAGAAGTGACTTGTGATATATAGGGTTATAGACGGGGGGAGAGAATAGCTCGTATATAAAAGGGATATTGGTAGAGGAGAGGAGCCCCCACTCTGTGAATAAGGGGTTTTTGATAGAGGAAGGGGGGCTGGCTCTGTGAAAATTAGGGTATATGATGGGAGAGGGCTGAGCTCTGTGATTTTAAGGGTTTTTTTGTAGAGGAGAGGAGCGACTCTTGATATAAGGGGTTTTAAAGATTTGGTGCAGGATTCCTGAGTAAAAAGTAGAGAAAAAAACAGAAACATGTATAGGGAAAAACTGTCAATCCCTTTTTAAAAGGGGGGGTCGCAGGAAATTTTACAGTCTCTTAAGAGTCCATCGATTTTCTTGCTTTTTTACCTTTTAAATCCTGCTCCAAATCATATAACTCTGTGTCACAGAGCTCGGCTTCTCTCACTCACTCAGGCAGCATAAACCAACAGACAGGTTCAAAGAAAAAAGTAACACGAGAGCTTAAAAAATACTGTGTATAGCCGATAAAGCCAAATATCATTATGGAAAGTGTTATCTTAATGATGGGTGGGGTGACCTCTGCAGAGCTGCTGTAGCCACCAACTGCCTCAAAATAATTTAGGGAAAAAGTAAGTCAGGGTTTGACCTGATGCGTAAATTTCAAGGATTGCTCTATTTTCTAATCTATTTCCTTCTTATCAAAAGAACACAATTGGGGGGCATAGTTTTCATGGGGAAAACATTTAAAAGTTGCATTTAAGCTACTGTTATAGCCCGTTAAATCAAAGGACCCAAAAAGGAACATCATTTATTTGTTTACACCCTTTTACTTAAAAAAAAAAATTTTTGCTTAAATAGGCCCCACCCGTTGAATCCTTTTTTTTTTTTATTTTTTTTTTTTAAAAAGGGGATAATTTTTGTTTTGGAATAAATTGTAAAAATGAAATGAGGACCAAAATTAAAAAAAAAGAAAAAATTTATTAAAAAAAAGAATCTATGACATACATTTACAGATCCTTGTTTTCCCTTTTAAAAAATAAAGGGGGGGCATGTAGAAATTTGAAAAGGTATTTTTTTTAACTTTTTCCGCACCCATTCTAAATAGATGTAGAAAAAAATGTAAATCGACAGATTTTTTTTGGGTTACATAAGCTTAATGCGCCAAACTTTGTATGGGCATAGAGGTAATGCGCCAAAACGTGGCGCATTAAGCCTATTAATGCGCCAAAAATTGTCGTATTCAAAACTCTTCTTACTATCTGAACTTTGGTGTTGGCGCCAAGTAAAAAGAAAGTATGCATTCGAATTCATATATGTTGCCCTTAATGTTTCAATGCTCAGATTGAGATTCTGAGAGTGTAGAATACGACAGATTTTTGGCGCATTACATAGAGCTTAATGCGCCAAGTTTGGCGCATTACACTCTTTGCCCATACAAAGTTTGGCGCATTAAGCTCTATGTAATGCGCCAAAAATCTTCATACGGTCGTATTCTACACTCTTCTATATCTATTTAGAACTGGAGTGTCGGCGCCAAGTAAAAAAAAAAAAAGAACGCATTCGAATTCATACATGTCGCCCTTAAGAGTGCACAGGAGAAAAAGTATACAGGCAGGCCCCGGGTTACGAACCGAATAGGGACTGTAGGTTTGTTTTTAAGTTGAATTTGTATGTAAGTCGGAACAGGTATATTTCTTAAATGTAATTCCAGCATAAAAGGTTTTTTTTTGTTAGTTTTGGATAGTGCAGGGAAGGGTTTTAAATTTGTTTTGCTGTCTATGCCCCTGTTAAGAAGATTTCACTTCATGTGCTGCTGTGGCATGCTGGAACTTGTCATTCCACAGCTACTATCTGCTGTGGAACATGGAACTACAAGTGCCAGCACGCCCCATAATTCTCCGTTTGTAACTAGGGGACAGATGTAAGCCAGAGCGATGTAAGTTGAGGACTGCCGGTAGTTGTAAGGAAAAAATAATCTAGCCAGGTCATGAACCTGAGAACCTGCGGTTACTTATGGTAGTCCTCTGAGGAAGCGTATACGCAAAACGCGCATAGGGAAGGTATATTTGCCAGCACTTATTGGGTAATCACAGGTATGTGTTAAATCTAGTTTTGATTCCTAGTAAATGTCTATTCATCTGGTATATACTTATTTATTTGATGTTTATTTGGTCTATGTCACATTCATTGTGAATGAATTCTTTAGGATGCACTTTATTCCTGATTGTATGACCAGTTAATGTACATTTTTGACACTGAGGATCATGTTTAATATGTTTAGTATCTATATGCACTTTAAATAATTCTAATGATACATAAATATTTCAAAGGGGTTTTGCCAAGAAGTGAGTTTCTTACCTCTTAGGCCGTGTTCACACGGCTTATTCAAGACGGAATTGCGAGCCGGATTGCGCTCGCAATTCCGTCTTGAATAAGGGGCGGGGGCGGGGAGGGGGCGCGGCCCGCCGGCCCCATAGACTGCCATTATCCACGGCGCGTATTGCGCCTGGATAATGTGCATGTCACTTTCTCCTCGCCCGGAGGATTCGCCGAGCAGTGAGGAGCGACGGAATCCACTGTTTTCTATGAGAACTGTGGATTACCGTAATTACTGCGACGGATTGGCGCCGTACTGCAGCGCAAATCCGGCGCGCAGTACAGCGCCAATCCGCGCTGAAATAAGCCGTGTGAACATGGCCTTAAGCTGCTCAGAAGAGAAAATAAACAAACATGCTGCCTCACAGAGGGGAGAGAGGGGGGCTGAGAACACAGCCATGAAGCAGGGAGCGTGTGCAATGTTTACTCAAATAATCACATTACAACTAGCAGATTCTCTGTACAAAAAGTGAAGCCTCTGAGAGCTACAGCTTTCTTTAAATGCCCTTAGTTACTTAAAAGTTTGCATTAGACACGACCAGCAGCTGAGAAGATCTGATCTGGCGCGCTTGCGTGTTTGCACTTCTTATCTGATGACAGGGAATTTGAACAAGCTGGCAAGGGACTGTAGAGAAAGATCTTGGCGAATCCGCTGGGTGGGGGGGGGGGAGAAAGTCACTTGCACATTATACAGGCGCAATACGCGCCGTGGATAATGTAAGTCTATGGGGCCGGCGGGCAGCGCCCCCGCCCCTTATTCAAGCCGGAATTGCGAGCGCAATCCGGCTCGCAATTACGGCTTGAATAAGCCGTGTGAACGGTACCTTAGAGGTACACTGTTAGGTCGGTCCCATTCACTTTCATTATCCCCAGTGCATAAGTGGCGGGAATAAGTGACGTTTCACTTCTTTCCCCCGGCACGCAGTATGCATTAGGGAAAACAGAGGGTAATCATAGCTCTCTATGGCCATAAAGGGCCATAAAGGGAGACTATTGTGCTCCTAGAGCCCAACCACAGGATAATCACTCGAAAAGGGTAAACTGTCCGGATGCCTCAAACTCTTTACACCATCCTTGTGCCCTTTTCATGTTTATAGTGGATATTTGCAGTTTTTTTTAACCTATTAGTAAATATTTTAATATAGCATTGAAAGTTACATTTTATTTTTGGGTGCTCTTCATTGGTTGTACATTGGTTGCTGATTTGCTGATTTTATAGCAAATTTGTTTGACATATGTTATGTATGTAACCCTCCTCGAATGTGGAATCAATGGCGCTCTAAAATAAATAATGTCACCACTTTACATTTAAAGGGTGGTGGGAAAAAAAGGAAAAGGAAATTAGCATCTTTTGCACCTGAATTACATTCCATGCTGAAAAGTTGCTGCAGCATGGGGATGAGGCTTGTTCAGCTCTTACTCACATAGCTGTAAGGGTATGTTCACACGGCGTATTGGATCCGAAAGACACATCCAAACACGCTGCGTAGATCGCATTCAACATGCAGGTGTATGTTTGGCTGCGTTTTGGATGCAGCAGGATCGCACCCTATAGTTTTAAATAGGGCGTCTGCTGCATCAACCGGATCAAGAATTGACATGACAATTCTTTGAATTGATCTGAAATACGCATCAGAAAGACGCATGTAAAAACACGTATCGGCGATCACTCGTCTGAACACTAATGCGTGTTTTACATTGAAAGCAATGTACATCACATTTCACATTGTTAGATGTGTGTTTGGGTCCATTTAGGGTCCGAAACACGGATCCAAACACGTATCTAAAAACGGATCCAAAATCGTTTTTAGATTTCGTGAACATAACCTGTTACCTGAGGTGGATTTACTGTTCACAAATCCACATAATAAATCCACAGCATTTCTGCTACATGTGCATTTACTCTAGAACTATGTCTACACAGCACACAAAAAAAAAATCGAAAAAAGAGGTCCCATAGACTTTACTATTGAAGTCTATGTAAAGCGCCAGACGTTTTTTGCCACGTGTTTTGCAGAAATCCACAGCAATTATAATGCTATGCATCTCTGCAAAAAAACACTCCAAAAAGTGCGCAAAAACATGCACAAAGCGTGTCAAAACAAGCACTAAAAATGTGGCAACCATTTTTTGAGCGTTTTTTGACATGCACTGGACCAAAAACTCGTTTTTGAACGATTTTAGGATTTGGTTTTCAGTGAGCTTTTTGTCCAGTGCAGTGTAGGCCTAGCCTAAGGCCTCGTTCACACGGCTTATTTGCCGACAGATTGGCGCCGTATTCCGCGCCGGATTTGCGCTTCAGTATGGCGCCAATCCGCGGCAGCAATTACGGTAATCCACTGCTCTCATAGAGAACAGTGGAATCCGTCGCTCCTCCCCGCTCGGCGAATCCGCCGCGGGGGGGAGAAAGTGACATGCACATTATTTACGGCGGGGACGCGCCGTAAACAATGCATTGTCTATGGGGCCGGGAGCGGCGCCCCCGCCGCGCTCCGGCTCCGCCCCATCCCGCCCCTTATTCACGGCGGATTTGTGCGCTCAATACGGCGCACAAATCCGTCGGGAATAAGCCGTGTGAACACGGCCTAAGGCTGCATCCACACGGCAAAAAGACAAATACTGGTCAGATTCTGAATTAGAATCCGACCAGTAGTGTTCACTCGGCTTTCGGGGTGTTTTTTTTTTGCCCTTTTTTTTTTTTTTTTTTTTAATGGTTTTCAGATTCAGCCATCCCACTGTGTTGAACAGTTTAATAATAAGCCTTTTATGGAGCACGTTTTCAAGATTTTTGCAAAACGGTCAGTTTTCAAATTCAACGTCACAAAATCTAAGGCGTGTAGACTACAGCTCGGATTTTTCTATTAAGGTCTATGTGGATGGATTTACAGTTGGATTTTGACTGTTTTCAAATGCGAAATCCATGCAGTCATACCGTAAAGACTACTTTGCTTGCAGCATTTTTCATGCATCTTCTGCAGCCATACTTTACTTTAAAGTCAGTAGTACAGACACTATTCTGCTACTCAGGACTGGGATAAGGTATGTAGCGCCCTCCCCAATGGAAAATTCACTTTTCCATTGCCTCCTTGCGCCCCTTTCCTGTTTGGAATGAGGAAGTGGTGATACCAGAAAAAAAAATTATTCCTTCTAAAATATCTCTCTCTAGGATGGCACGGCAGGGAGTTGGTTTTACTCCACCTGATGGGAGCTCCAAGGTTCTGGTCTGTCTAGCATCCCAAGGGATGACGTGCCAACCTAGAGACATACAAGTCAAAGGAATATGGAATTATGAGGTACTATGTATTATCCCTTGAACTTATGTGGATAAAATAGGTTTGTTTAAAGGTGAGCAGTGAAAAATTTAGTTACTCTTTGGACCCCATTGAGAAGTCCCTGAAAGTGGGACGAAACGCGTCTGCGAATTTATCATACAGTGTGGGTTTGTTTATAATTATCTATATGTGTCCACATTGTGTATCACTGCATTTTTTGTGTAGACACCTTTCATACTCTCCCTTTTAGTATGAGTTATGCAACCATTAGACAGTAGAAGGGTCAGTTGGATGGTATAATAGAGGAGAGATTTTTGTGGGGTCGCCCTTTTTGGGGCGGGGTCTCCGCTAAGGGATAATTAGATGTATAGTCTGTTTAGGGATTGCTACAGGGGTAAAGAATATGCTCCTTTGGTCTAATGTATGTCCTTGTTAATCACCTGGCCAATGTTTACTTCAGAAATCCTTTTTTAGAGGTTTATTATTAAAAGTTATATTTTAGAAGGAATAATTTATTTTTCTGGTATTGCTATTGATTGTATTTATTCCTGGTTCTTTATATTTGGGATTTTGATATTCTTTTTATGAAGAAGTGGTGCCCTAGGCGGTTGCTTACCCGTTGCCCCGGCCCTGCCGCTACTACAAAGGTTTTTTTGTGTTTGTGCCCCATTGCTTTCTATGGGAAAACATGCACACCGTTTGAAAGCAAAATGCTTGTACACTTATGTTTGTTGCACAATTTTAAAAAGCGAGTCAATGGGGATTGCAGAAAATGCACCAAGTACATGTGCATATTGGTGTCTGATGAAAAACTGGTATGTAAACGCAACAAAAAAGGCATACTAAAACAGATGGGAAAAAAATGCCTCAAAGAAAATACACACATTTTTCCTCTTTACGCCATGTGAATCTAGCCTAATAGTGTCTCAGAAAACCATACAGCACCGCACTCAGGAAATGTTCCTGAATTTCATTATAAACCTCCAGCAGCCGTGCGCTTCGGAGCTGGAGCATCTGAGCTTTTCGGTCTCAGGTAAATGATCTTTGATGCAGAATATACAGACGGTTTTGCAAAGCTGAACCAGGCACATCATGTATATAGTAATTTATATCTGCTCGTAAGGCCACCCATGCACAAAGCAGCAGATGTAGGAGCAGGTCCATTGCCTCCAACAGCTCGTATCGTGATTTTATGGAGATTCCATAGTCATTTCCAGAGCTGTTCTTGTGTGTCACAGGATACACTGACAAATGGGAAATGACAGAATAGGCAGTCAGGGACTCCATTTAAAACCACAATTGCAGTTAACCCCTTTGTGACCTATAGCGAAAAGAATTCACCGATTCCAAGCAAATAAACGGGAAGTGTTACCAACATTCGGAATGGTGTAAGAGCAATGCACTCGCACCCATTTATATTTTTAGATAGCACTGTTGTGGATGGGAACAAAGGTTATATATGTGTATGATCCTTTGTGTCTCCATTTTAATGTATTAATTAGTATAATACCTCGTATGTCTTTATATTATGGCACATAAAAGCTGCCTGTATAACTCTACACTCTCTAATGTGTTAACAAAATGGCATCTGAGGAAGCGAACCTCATTCCATGAAACGCGTAATGCTTTGTCAATAAATCCTTGTAATTTTATACTTTCCTACTCGAAAAATATCTCTTCCCCCGTAGCGCTCCTACAAGCCATCCCCACATTATAGTTTTTGGTTCTCCAAGACTATCCTTTGGTATCACGAACCCTAGCGTCCTCATGTCGATTGTCAGCGGGGACGGACGGGAGCTGCTGGGCTTCTTTTCTTCACTGATCAAAAAATCACTAAACGCGATCTCGTGCTGTACCGATAATAGTACAGCTATACCAGGTGAGCACCCGCCTTTTAGTGTTTTACAGTGCATATTCTTAAAGGGCTCCAGCTGCGCTTTTCTTCTCGTAGCATTTCTCCACCTGACCGGCACCTGTACGATCGGGAGGAGATCCTTCTACAAAATGGCCACCACATAACATGCTTATAGAGATAACTGCCGTATAATCCAAAATGGTGCCTCCTTTGAGGTTACGACCCATGTTCGGACATTCCTGAGCTAAAGGGCGTATACCTCAGTTAAGGATGTAACCAATAAAGACAGCTAGGTCCATGTGATGCTTTCTTATCTTGCTGACCTTCAAAAGTATAAAAACCTGCCCTTTTGAGCATAAAGACAGAAAGTGTATTCACAGCAAAAAGGAATGTTGTGATTTTCTCTCTCGGTGCACTTTTACTTGTCCTAGGATGATTGGGAGACCCCACTAGGATGTAAAGCCCCTTTGAAGTTCCATCCATATTAGCACCTCGTGTAATTAAGTTAATAACCTACTGAAGTTGAAGAACACTGATGAACAGGCTTGGACTGGCCCACAGGAGAACAGGGAAACCCCCGGTGGGCCCCTGAGCATGGTAGACCCAACATTATTTTTTTAACTCCATATACATTCTCAGAAGTGGAAAAAAAGCATAGAAAGAGAGGCAAAGAGCAAGAAGCAGAGCATAGGATGTATCTACAGTGATTTACAGTAGCTGTAGGGTGGGCTCCTAAAATAAACTCCACCAGTGGGCCCATAAAAACTGAACTGGTGAACCCCCAGAATCAATTCCACCTATGGGCCCTAGGCACCCCAGTCTGACACTTCTGGGAGATCATACAGAAGATAGGTATTATATTGTATAAGAGAAATAATAAGACAATATGAGAACAGTTTCCCCACCCGTATCACTATGATAACACTTCTTGTCCTGCTAGGCCAAACTAAGAATCTAGCTGTTATTTTTATAATAATGATAAGACAATAAAAAAAAAATAAACTGGACTTGCTACACAACTGGGTATCTGAATAACAGACTAATCTGTATTACAAAGAAACTCATATTTTACATTTTATCCTAATCACTTACCTGCAGTCATGTGAGAGCAATGAAGAAAATTTGTATTACCGCTCACCACACCATGAACTCTAATCCTCATTCTCTGATGAGATGATGCATGGAACAGACTAGACTTCGGGCTCGTCAGCAAACGTAGCTAAATGGAACGGATCCTTTTTAATCCAGCATCAAAATGAAAAAATTAGCTAAAAATAATCATATCTTTAATTCAATAAATTGTTAAAATCGTAGCAAAAGCAAGGCCAGTCTGACGCGTTTCAAGCTCCACACAAGTAAGAACTCTGCTATGATTTTAACCATTTGTTGAATTAAAAGTATACATTTTTTTTTTTAGCAGAATATATCTTTTGATGCTGGACTAAACAGGATTCGTCCCATTCAGCCATCTAAAAGCAATGTTTTTGGTGCCTCTGGCTAGTTTCACATGATTTCAATATGCACATATTACTGCATCTGTGTTACAGCTGCTAGTCCCGGCTTGACTGTGCATCCAATGATCCCACTGGACAGCATTTTGATTTGAGTCATTAGACCTGCAGGCATGTCAGTAAATGGAACATTAATATACTTGCATTACAATAGTAAAACTAGCCATAAGCACCAAAATCGCTACTCTAGAAAATGAAGAAAAATATGACTGTCCGTACAAGCAAATATAAAAATTTGAGGTTCTTAGTGCTTACAGTGAACAAATTGTGTGCGCCCATCCACCAAAAGCAAAGTGACCTCATTACAGATGGGAACCTATGTTAACGGGGTTGTCTCGCTACAAAGAATAGCTTTCAAAATGTCGGGAACAATAAATGAAGCCGTTTTCCAAATACATTGCGTTGTTCAGCTTTTTTTGTTAAGCAGCTACAAATGATTTTATCGCCTTCAGTGTTCTCTCTGGTTCCCCAAGTGACCGACCTGTGTACTCCCCCCCCCCACCCGGCTGTTTGTTCTATAGGGTAGCGGGGAGTGATGTCATCACACAGGTCTTGGCCAGGAGTGTGAGAGCTTGTGTGCTATCTGATCTTTCAGACAAAAGACAGTAATTACTCTACTGTTTACATTAGCTCAGAAGCTTCTCCAGACCTCAGAGAAGGTAATTTATTTAATCTAGACTAATAAACAGAGAAGTCTGAATACACAGAGCTCATATGCTAATTACAGACAGCTTGACCAGGAAGTGACAGAGCAAAGCAGCATTATTTCATTCATGCATCCTATGAAACTTTGAGATGAGACAAGCCCTTTAAGATACTTGCCTCACTTTGCCCTGATGAACCCCATGTTGGCTATCTTCAGCCACATAGCCAAAGATACATAGTGCTGGAGTTAAACAATAATATACATGGCTGCCACAGCTGGCTCTGAGGCTATTCTGTTTACCTGGCTACATGACTGATCTCCTCCTCAAACTATTTCTGGAAAAATTGGCCTTTCTATTATAGATTTATTGGGTGGAAGACTCACTCCATAAAGTAAAAGGTTGAGTGATTTTTCACAGTATGGGAAAGCTCCATTGCTAGTCTGCTGCTTTGTGTTCCTTCCCATTTGATTGTTTCTGTACAACTACATGGTATCAGGAGAGGATACTGTTAGTTGACACCCCTATTATACAACAAGAGACTTTCTCTGATGTCACTAACACTATCCAGACATGCATCACACATGAGAAATTTATTTCATATTGTTTGAAGGCGATGATCATTTTTGTCTTTTCAGACTGTAAGCATAGAAAAATGGCTGCCTCTAATTTGATCCTGCACGCCCTTCATCCAGTGTAGACCGTTTTTATAGCTGGAACCTGCCTGACTTGCAAAATTGAAAGGCCTGGTATAGGCATCAAAACAAGAAAAGCTTTTTACAGTTTCCCATTTAAAATGTGGTCACCTTCCCAGTGGTGGATAGCGTCACACAATTTGATCAGAATGTACACTAAGAACCTCCCATTTTCCTGTATGCTAGATACTGCTTTAATGCAATTTAAAATAGTTCATACATTCAATGTCTTAGTGTTTGCAGTGTGCTGCTGTGTTTGCATTTATATTGCAGTCATTGCAGCTGGCACCTGTGCAATTTATTTCATATTGTTTGGATGTGTGAATGTTTTTTTTTTTTTTATGGCATGATTGTATGTAGATGATTTTGATGATAACAATGCGAGAGGTTCTATTTAAAGGGAACCTGTCACATAGTTTTTGCCCCCCTTGCTGAGGGCAGCACAAGCCAGTGTCAGACCTGCTGTTTCCAGCGCGGTGTCCCTTATTCCAGTAAGATGCAGCAGTTTCAAAGCATTTAATGCTCAAATCTGGTAGCCTGTTCTGCCAGAGAGGAGACCACTTAATTTAAAGAATCCACTTAATTCATAGACAGGCATTAGCCCCGCCAACCAGTGGCTAGTCAACACCCAACTGCTGTTTATTCAAAGTTTCTACCTATTCAAAGTAAAAGGTTGAATCAGCCATGATTGGGGGTGGCTAGTTGGGAGTGGGTGGGGTTAACACCTGTTCATGAATTAAGTGGACTCGTCTCTGGCAGAACAGGCTGGAAACAGTCAGATTTGAGCATGAAATGCTCTGAAACTACTGCATTGCACAGAATACAAGACACAGCGCTGGAAACAGCAGGTCTGACACTTTGTGCTGCCCTCAGCAAGGGGGGGGCACAATCTATGTGTCAGGCTCCCTCAAGGAGGGGTTTAATGTTTATATATGAAGAAAACCTTGGGGAGAGCGCTATATAGGCGTGTGGAGATTCAAAATTGCCTTTTGCACTCCACGAAGCATCTGCATATCACAAGGCATTATGGGAAAGGAACTGAGAAGCTCAAGTGTCCTCTACTGGATGTAACAAATCCTCAATTTGCTTTTGACCCACTGTGTATCTGGAAAGCAAAAAGGATATTATCCAAGCCAGTATCACTCATCTGCATACAGCGGTTTCGGGGTGTTGGCCCCTTGTCAGTACAGAGCAGAGCGATGCTGGCTTGGCTGAGTGGGAGGCAATGAGTGGCTCAGAAATTAGGCATGTGAACATATCCTTGGGGTATGTTCAAACGACATGTTTAGGGCCATATTTTTGCCCATATGTCAGATGTAACTTCACCAAAATACGGCTCAAACAATGTACAATACAGTTGTCATAGACGTCAATGTAAAAAAAACGCAGCATCAATAACACGTCGCATATTTTACGACTGTAATTTAGTGGATGTCTGCAAGGAAGTGACATATGACTTCTTTCAGGGCATGTACACCACGTAGTGGCTTAAAGTATAGGAGGCAGGAAAATGCCTTGGGCCACTTACACGGTGTATTACCTTTGAAATTACAGGCTTGTACGCATGTAATTTCGTAGTGCGTTCCACAGCATTTACAGTGCAGGCCGCTAAACGTCATTTGAACATATCCTTACTCTAAAAGGTTTCCAATTAAAAGTGGTGTATCCCAAAGTTCATTGTCTGCTTTACTGGATATATTTATTAATGATATAGAGGATGGGGTTAAAAAATATGGTAATACATAATAACTATGTAAGGTATGTAAAAGGCCAGTATAAACAGTTGTTTTTTTCATATAAAACCCCCTAGAAGTAAAAGGGACACTCCCTGTATCTGAAGGGAAAAAGGTTCAATGACCAACTTTCCTCACCATAAGAACTATGAATCAGTGGAATAGCCACCTTCGGGGCTGGTCACAGCAGGATAAGTTGAGGGTATCAAAAACGTCTGGCTGCGGACCGTCAGATTAAATGCTCTGAAACTGCTACATATTACAGAATCAGGGACACAGCGCTGGAAACAGCAGGTCTGTCACTACCCTGAGCCATCCACAGCAAGGGCAGAATAACCTATGTGGCAGGTTCCCTTTAGAGGGGTATACTCACCAGGAAAAGACAAATAAAGATAACCACCAAATTTATTACCCTTCCGATTTTACTTTCCTTCAGACCTAGAGTAGTTTTTACCTCTCCCTGCAGCCAGGATGGCGATGTCACTCTTTTCTGTGTCTTATCAGCAGCACAGGAGCTTGTTTATCTTTCTTACTGACAAACCTTAATGAGTCCTGTAGTCTTGTGTTAAAACCACTTCATCACCAATGTCTCTATCAGACTCAGGAATTGCAGAGCTGAAATGTCAGTCACTGCTGTAGAACCGTCCGCAGCCTGCAGAAGAAGTGGGAGCCTAAAGCTGGCTGTGTAGAGCAGGCTCTGTGAAACAGCCAGATGAGAGAACCCCCTTAACACCTTACCGACCTATGAAGTATGAGTACACGATCTCGTTTCACGGCCGCCGGGTGTTAGTGGCTAATTGCAGCTAACACCCGGTGGTTTCAGCCCGCCTGCGCTGTTTAACCCCTTAGATGCCACGACGAAGATGGCTGCGGTGTCTAAATGAATTAAAAACGGTGCCGCGCACTGTTCTTCAGCCCAATCGGGATATCAGCGATAAGATCGCTGAGGGCCGCAGGGCTAACATGGCAGCGGAGAACCTTGTGAAGGCTCTGATCGCTGCCATGTTCCCGTTTGCCCCACTTCCAGCCATAGGCAGCATGGATGCAGCAGAATCGCTCCCTATAGTTTTAAGTAGGGCGTCGGCTGTGCTTTTCGGACCAAGAATTGACATGTCAATTCTTGGAACGGATCCGAAAGATGCAATGAGACACTCGTGTGAACGCGGATACACGTTTCATATTAAAAGTGATATAAATCACATTGCTATGTGTTAGAGGTGTGTTTGGGTCAGACAGACGGATCCAAACGTATCTAAAAACGTATGTCCACACGGAGTCAACACGCCATGTGAACATACCCTTATACTTCCCACACCTGAAAGTTACATCTGTGTCTATTTTAGACAATTCTCTGTTAAATACATCAGAAGCACAAATCAGAACTTCACCGATTACTGGACATCGATATAAAAGCACATGGCACAACAAGACAACAGAAATCATCTCTTTTCAGAAGGATATTTTTTGCTTCATGGTGTTATACCTAAATAACTGAAACTGCCCATTTTAAATGCCTGAAAATAGCACAGATTTTATGGATTTTGCACAATACTCACAAAATGCCGCAAATACCTCTACTATATAATTTATTGCAATATACTCATCAAATACCTTACAGGGCATTGAGCAGTGCAGCGGTAACATACAAACATGTCAAACAAATGTTCCAGCAAGCATGACAGGTGTGGACATTTCACAGCAAATTACAAAGAGAACAGTTATACTGCACAGATCACCAAAAAAAGAAGGAATTGTTGCATCTTAAAATGCATGTCGTATTATTTTACCCTCGGGAAAAACCCTTCTCGGATACTTGACAGCTCGGCGCTATCTGGCTGACAGCTTGAAGTGCGTCGGCCAATTGTAAAAGTAGGAAAAAGTGACAGACAAACAATATGTACATCTAGCACGTCTGTTAGTACACAGCGCGCAATTTTCTGCACCATCTTTAATGAACACACTTGAGTGTTTTATTCTGTAGCTTTCAAACTGCCCTTCTTCACCTAGTGAAAAATTAAAGGGACGAGGCCAATGGACACAGCAGAGAATCTCCAGCGCACACGCTCCATCACGTGAACTAAAGTATAAGCCTACGGCACATATCATCCTTCTCTTAACTATCACATCTGTTAATTTTATCCTACAGAAGGTGCATATATCTATCCCGAAGGGGTATGCTTAATATAGATTGTAATGCAGAGAGAGCCCAGGGCAGAGAACTAGACTGAACCTCTATGTACCAAAAAGCTCATTATCTGCCCACTGAGCCCAGATCACTCAGTACATGGCTCTCCATGGTCAAATAAGGTATATTCCCAAACTCCAGCAAACATGTCCTCAGCCTCCTTCACGGGGTTAACCATGAACAATCTTGGAGATTTTTCTCAGCCCAGGGGCGACAGCTTACTTCTTTTGCACTTCCAACAAACAGTATCTGGGGTATTCCTATATTGTACAGATAATTAGACAATTAGTTGTTCTCCCTTCATATCCAGTTATTCATTACCTTGTAAAAATGTCCTATCAGCAGTTCCTACAGAATATGAGGTGAGAGAAGCTTGATGTGGATATGTCGCCTTAATAAAAAAAAAGGTTAATTAAACAATACATTAAATCCGGAATACACACATTTCAACAAGATGGTTAAAGGGGTTGTCTCACTACAAGGTTTGCTTTTTATGTGAAAGATCTTGCAAAAACAAGTCACTTTGCAATATGTGTCCATTAACAGTGTCCTATCTATTCCTAGATATCCCCTCTTGTATGGGCTGCATCAGTTCCTCAGGTCGCTATAGCTACAGATCTGTTCTCTCTCTCCTGATAGGCTGCCAGCGCTGGTCGCTATAGCTACAGACCTGGTGTCCTCAGCAGCTCATCAGTGCAGGCCAGTAGTAGCCAGTAAAGCCAGTAAACAGTGAATTCAAAAATGAAACTGAGAAGACAGGACTGAGGTAAGATGAATCGATGTAGTGAGACAACCCCTTTATAGAGGACAAATCACTGCAGCTTCCACAGCTGTAAACACGTATTAGATGCAGAGCAGATAGAAACGTGAAGCGTAAACTGCAGATCAGGTTTTCCCCATTTTCTCGGAAAGCCTTTTTAAATGGTCATCTGCTCTCTCCAGGCCACCTGGTTAGGGCAGGCGACTCCTGATGTGATGTCAGAGCTAAGTTCTACCAGATATCCTCACTGCTGTTGAATATTCCCTTCCTTCTCAGACGGCTTCCGTGGACACAAAGCGCTGCACCTACATCTCCCTCCCCCCTCTCTTCTATTTACTGTATTTCTCCAGTTTTTTTTGTTTTTTTGGGGGGGGGGGGCTGAAAAGGTTTCTGAACAGTTACAAAAAAGCTGCAGACAGAGAAGGGAAATTAAGGAATAAAACAAATTAAAAACGGTTCCCATAACAAACTACCTATAGATGGTGGAACGATGACCAACTCGATACATAAATCCACCAGGTCATTAGCGGATTTAGCATAGGGCTAAACTAGGGTGCAGAATATTAAAGTATACGTGTTCTTCCTCCTTATCCCCCACTGAGGGGAGTGGACTTTCTCCTAAGGAATCCCCAAAATAGTATCCCATTAAAAAGGGCAGCAGCATACAATGGGTTGCAAAATTATTCATACCTCTTGATCTGTGCCTCATTTTTAAACATTACAGCCACAAACTTAAATTGTATTTCATGGACAAATAGCAAGTATTTGTTGAATGTAAGGAAAATGATATGTGCTATTTCAAACGTTTGCTAAATAAAAAACTGAAAATTGTCAAAAGCATATGTATTCAGCCCCCCCCCCCAAGCCAAAACTTTACAGCTGCAATCACAAACCCAATATGTTGGTGTAGGTCTCTACCAGCTTTGCCCATCTAAAGGCTGGAGTTTTTGCCTATTCTCCTTTGCAAAAAAAAAAAAGCTCTGAGTCAGATTGCTTGGTGAATGTTTGTGAACAGTAATTTTCAAGTTCTGCCAAAGATTCTCAATGGAATTTTTGGTTGGACTTTATGGGCTTTTTAAATGAATTTCTTTAAAATTTTCACCTTCCTTGCGCTTTGGCGTAGGTTTAGGGGGTTTTTCCTGTGGGAAAGGGGAACCTAGCCCAATCTAAAAACCCTGCAGCCTCTAAAAAGGTTTTTTTTTCAGGGTTGCCTGTATTTAGCTCCATCCATCTTACCATGAACTCTGAGCAGCTTCCCAGTCCCTGCTGAAGCAAAGCCCCCTCACAATATGACACAGCCACCTCCATGCTTCACGATGGAGATGATGTGCAAAGTTGACTTTCCTCCCCACAGACTATTTGGCATTAAGGCAAAAAAGTTAAATTTTGGTCTCATCTAACCAGAGCACCTTCTTTTTACATGGCTGTTCTCCCAACATAGCTTTTTGCAAACTGCAAGCCGGAATTCTTATGGCTTGCTTTCTTCTTGCCACTCCTTTATCAAGGTAATGTTTGGGCCCTCTCTTTCATGCTAAAGTTGTCCTGTGGACAGATTCTCCCACCTAATCTGTGGATCTCTGCAGCTCCTAAAAAGTGAATCTTCACTGCTTCTCTAATTAATGCTCTCCTCGTCTCAGTTTAGGTGAATGGCCATGTCTTGGTAGGTTAGCAGTTGTACCATACTCCTTCCATTTACGGATGATGGATTGAACACAATTTTGCCACAACTTTTTACCTGAGCCGTCTGGTATGTTCCTTGGTTTTCATGATGCTATTTGTTCACTAATGTTTTCAAACAAACCTCAGTAGTGTTTTTAAATGAAAAAAAAATAGCATATTTTTTGTACTCTATTTAAATAAATTTGGTAAAATGGCAACTGGATTTTATTTAAGGGTATTAGAGTACAAAGGGTTGAATGCATACGCATGCCACACTTCTCAGATATTTAATCTTCAAAAATCTGGAAAGGCACGTATCATTTTCTTTACACTTCACAAATAATTGCTACTTTGGGTTGCCCTTTCACATAAAATCAATAAGATACAAAATCAATAAAATGCCTATGTTTGTGGCTGTGACATTTAAAAATGAGGAACAGTTCAAGGGGTATGAATACTTTTGCAACCTACTGTAAACAACTGTATAGATAGGCCCTGGGATGATGTATCCTACTGTGTAAGTGATCTAAACACCCCCTAAGTGATCAAGGGTTCTCTGATTATGGTGTACACTGAGAAAAGCTTCCATAATACAAACAACTATCCATTGGGCTCTATTAGCACACATAGAGCAAAAGAGTAACCTTAGCCTCTGATGGCGAGTATATAACTGCACACTGCAAGAAGAAAAATATGAAATAGTGTAAAAGATCATGCTATTCCACAAAGAAGTTTTTAAAGTTTTTTTTTTTATTTACAGTGGGGCCCTATGGGTGACACATCCCACACTATGCCTATGTGGTGTGACACACCCCAGCCTTATGTTGGGATATGTACATAGGGACATACATGATAAGCAGGGATAACTATTGGGAATGGACACCCCCTTACACTATTGCTCCCTCATTTTTTTTTTTTTTATCATAGTGTGTTTATGTGACACAGGTACAAAAAAACAGAAAAAACATGACTTCCAACTTCAGTGAGTGTAAATAGTGTTCTCTCTTTCCTTTGATACCCCCGAGTGTCATTTGCGCTGTAGCGGACCATACGATCAAAGAGCAGCATTTCTAAGAAAGCACTATATCCGGTAATAGAGACCTGCACACTTTTCTTCATCACTGCAATGACCCTGTGCACGGAGAGCACATTTAAATCGACCCAGCAGGCCAGCAAATAAAGAGCTTTCTGTAATGGAGCAAAGATGATGCACAAAGCACATACTGCAGGAAAGAAAGCAAGAGGTCACGATCCACCAGCAGAATTGTACTCTGGCAGAAAACTACTTGGGTGCTTGCATCTGTCTATGGTATAAATGTCTCAGCAACACCTGTAGTGATGTCATTTCCAAGTCTACCCTCTAACCCTCACACAACACGACATGTATGTAGGTCATATGGTCTGTAACTGAAAACTGCATCAAATTAGTTGATTTATTGAAGTTACTTTTTATTGAACAAACCACTAATAATTTTCCAGAACAACCTATATAGAGACAAACCAATATAAGACAGTACAGAAAGCAAAGTCTGTTCACCTGACCTACGTATTGACTGTGTTTACCTGACCTACGTTTGCCCTGATCTCTCTGGCTACATTAAATATCTTCTACTTTGAGACCATGCCTGGATTTGCCAGTCTTTGCCAATAAATACTAGTCTGGACGTCTTCTGCAGCAAGGTCTAGATCCCTGTATTGGGATTAGAGGATCAAAATTTGGGAAAAGCTTCCACTTCTCTGTCTATCCCCATGCCAAATCTATAGCAGACCTCACATTGTCTGCTAGGTAGGCTGTGTGTTAGAGAGACGGAATAGATTATACTGAATCATATGACACCATGGAAAGAAAGTGGCAAATTGGGCACAATTTCTCCATTTTCACTTTGTTTACTCACAGTTTAGACATTGATGGCCGTGTGTTGAGTTATTTAAGGGCACACAATATTTACACTGTTGTACAAGCTGTACACTGACTACTTTACATCATATCAAAGTGTCATATATTGAGTGTTGTTACATGAAAAGATATAATACAGAATTTACAAAAATGTGAGGAATGTAGTCACTTTTGTGGGATACTGTGTGTGCCACTTTCCCTCCATGGTTTCATATGTCTTGGTGTTACAAGGTGTCAGGTGTGAATGGAGAGCAGGTGTGTTAAATTTGCTGTTATAGCTCTCACAATATCTCATACTGGTCACTGGAAGTTCAACATGGTCCCTCATGGCACAGAACTGTCTGAAGATCTGAAAAAAACAAAAACCTGTTGCTCTACATGAAGATGACCGAGGCTATAAGAAGATTGCCAATACCCTGAAACTGAGCTGCAACACGGTGGCCGAGAACATACAGCGGTTTAACAAGACAGGTTCCACTCAGAACAGGCCTCGCTATGGTCAACCAAAGAAGTTAAGTGCATGTGCTTAACCTCATATCCAGAGATTTTCTTTTCAAAATGGACATATGAATGCTGCCAGCTTTGCTGCAGAGGTTAAAGGGTTGAAGAATTAGCCCGTCAGTACTCAGACCATACGCTGCACACAGCATCAAATTGGTCTGCATTGCTGTCGTCCCAGGAGAACATCTTCTAAAGATGATGCACAAGAAAGCCCGCAAACAGTTTGCTGAAGACAAGCAGACTAAGGACATGCATTACTGGAACCATGTCCTGTGGTCTAATAAGATCAGGATAAAAACCCAAAGATACATGCAACGTTTCATATGCTTGACACAGACATGTACTAAGGTTGAAATGTTGCAAGTATATTTGGGTGTTTTTGGAGGAATAAAAATCGACTTTTAATTTTTTAAAACCCGCTGGATGCGGTCTCCTCATCTTGTTGCTGTATCACTCCTTGCTGTGTCTTATCAGCAGCACAGGAGCTTGTTTAGGTTTCAAACTGTAACCCTTTAGAGCTCTGTAGCCTTGTGCCCCAACGTTTAGACCCCTCCATTAACAAGGTGCATCTAACAGGCTCAGTCAGGAAAAGCAAAGCTGATATGCCAATTATGGTTTTAGAACCACCCACAGCCTGAACAGGAATTGGGAGCCTGAAGCTGGTTGTAAAGAGCAGGCTCTGTGAAACAGCAATGCGAGTACATTCCTTTAAAGGGGTTGGCTCGCTACATTGATTCGTCCTGTTTTCTTTGTTTCATTTTGAAGTTGGTAGCATGTTTTCTGTCTTCCACTAGGCTGCAGTAGAAGCCAGGTCTGTACTATGCAACCGTGTGGCCCCTATCATGAGACGTTGAACAGGTTTTAACTATAGTGCCCTGGGGAGCTGATCACCCAACAAGGGGGGATATTCAGAATAGGAGGACCTGTAAAAGGGAAATAATTGAAAAGTGACGTTTTTGCAAGATTTTAAAAACATAAAAAAGCAATCTTTGTAGTGAGACAACCACTTTAAATGAGGAAGTAGGCGAAACTGGTTGGTATAGGTAGAAAAATGTAAACCATTAAAATGGTGTTCTCAGCATGGATAAGTTTAGATTTTTTAGCAAAGATGTGATCTTCTGTAGGAATGAAGAATCCATTTCAAGAGAATCAACTTGAGGATAATTCCCCCATAACAGCTTAGTAATGAGCGTTTTATCCCCAGAAAAAGTTGTTTTGTTCTTGTGTAAAACGTCCCAGTTTACTTCTAAAATCATCTTGTGATTCTACTCCATTGTTCAGCTTCTCCCCCTTTGCTCGCCTCACCAGAGATAATTCTCTTACATTCATTACATGTCAAACCCAAGATAGATGCATCTCTGGTGTTTGTGCACTTCAGAACCCAGGAACTCTACTGGCAGATTGTTCTTCATACAGCAGCTAAAAAAAAAATAATATTGTCTTATTTAGCATAATTTGATTGACCAAACCATAGCGAACAATTCGATTTAGTCCATTTGCACGCAACAGGCTGTTGTTTTTCAGTGCATCTGCCCTTTGGGAGGGGAGCAAAAAAAAAATCCTACAGAATGATACATGTCCTATAAAAATATCATAAATCTATAATCATCCCATCTAATTCACTCCTCTGTACTGTGCTAATAAGCTGCTCAATCGTGTCGGCTCTAGAGCCAAAGACAATTCATTCATGAACAGTCTGTATGTCACTCGTCCAGTGTATACTGGCAGACAGCATCCTATTATTTGCCTCAAAACCGTATACTGTGGGTTGTGCGTTAAAGAGCATGTCAATTTACAAAGCCAAACATAATACAGTTGTGCCTCAAAACTTTAAAAATTTCCCCCCCGGGGGAGAAATTTTTTGCTTTTCTTTGCCTTTTTTTTCCCAGGGGGAATATTAATGTAAACTAAAATTTTTTTTCCCACTCATGGTTGTGGTTGGGTGAAGCCATTTTTATTTGTCAAACTACGTGCTTTTCTTTTTTTAAAACTAAGTAACCAAAAACATCCAAAGGACCCCGACAAAAGTTCCATACCCCTTGTTGATTTTTTCCTGAGAAAATGACAAAATTGACACAAATGGGTTTGAATGGCTGCTAAAGGTACAGTAACATCCCCTCACCTGTGACCTGTTGGCTTGTAATCAGTGTGTGCATTAAAGCTGAGTGAGTTTCTGAGATCCAGACAGACTCTTGCATCATTCATCCAGCCACTGATGTTTCTGGATTGTGAGTCATGAGGAAAGCAAAATAATTGTCAATGGATCTATGGGAAAGGGTAGTTGAACTGTATAAAACAGGAAAGGGATACAAGAAGATATCCAAGGAATTGATAAGGTCAGTCAGCAGTGTTCAAACTGTGATGAACAAATGGAAAAATCAGGGGCTCTGTAAAAACCAAACCACGGTCAGGTAGACCAAACAAAAATTTCGTCCACAACTGCCAGGAAAATTGTTCGGGATGCAAAGAAAAACCCACAAATCACATCAGCTGAAATACAGGACTCTCTGAAAACTAGTGGTGTGGCTGATGCACAATAAGGAGGCACTTGAAGAAACATGGGCTGAATGGTCGAGTCGCCAGAAGAAATGTGCAAATGCCACAAAGTATCTCGCCTACAATACACCAAACCGCACAGAGACAAGCCTCCAAACTGCTGGAACAAGGTCATTTTGAGTGATGAGACCAAAATCGAACTTTTTGGCCACAACCATAAATTTTTCTTTTGGAGAGGTGTCCCAAAGGGGCCTAGGGATGAGAGGAACACCATTACTTCTGTAAAGCACAGAGGGGGAGGGGCTGATGACGTGTGAGCTAAAAAGGGCACGGGAAATTTGGTAAAAATTGAAGGAAAGTTTAAAATGAAACCCAGTTATTAGCAAATACTGGGGGAAAAATTTGCATCATGACCCTGGAAGTTTGCGAAAAAGGCACCCCGGAAGCCACTCTGGGGAGATCCCCAGCAAAGCGCTTTTTCATGCAAGACATTTCCGGGAATTTACGGAACGGGAGGCTTTTTCCCAAGAAGATTGGGGGGCCCTTTCCCATCTGAGAAAATAAAGACCCTCTTTCCCACAACAAACCAAACAAAAAAACTTAAAGCTGTCATTAATGTTAAGGGGGCAAATACAGGTATTAAAAAATGGGGCAGGGAATTTTTTGATCGGGGGTTCTTTTGGATTTTTTTGGGTTTTGTCATTATGATTTAAAAAAGAAAAAACCCACAGTGGGTTTTTTTGACAATAAATGGTTCCCCCCAACCACTAACCAGGGAGTGGAAAAAAAAGTTTTTTGTGTTTTCATTTAATATACTTTTGAAAAAAGGCAAAGTCTGCCGGGGTATATAAACTTTTGAGTACAACTGTAACTATGCAGACAATGCTAAGGCTCTGACACTGGTGTAAGGGGGTTTTTTGTTCTAAAGGTTTTAAAGGAGGGATGGGACAAAAACCCTTTTTGTAACAAAATAAAAAGAAATCTTATCGATTTCCTCTGGCTTTTAAACCCAAGTTTTCCATCTTTTTTTACTGTGCAGATAATTTCAAAAGGCCCTCCCACTTTTCAGAATATACATGCACAGGTAGATCAAAAGTCACCAACAAATCCCAATATTTGTTTGTACTACTCTTACTTGAAATCATTTACAGCTCTCACAATTTTTCTACTTGCCCTTTGGGAAATCCTTCGCTCTCCGGGCGGGATAAATTTTTATGATTTTAAATTGGGGGCACCAAGAATGACACTGTCACCACAAGGGGCAGGGAATTTTTCAGTCACAAAAACCCAAAAAGGGAACCCTGTGTGTTAAACTTTAAACCAAGCGTGAAGTAACTCAAGGTTAGGTTCAATGGCGATCCAACAAAGGACAACACCTTCATGGAGTTTGCAGGTTCCTGGTGAAATCGAACGTGTTTTTCATGGAAATTTAATCTGAGAAATGTGAAAAATATTGTTCAAATGTTTAAAGGGAGCCTGTCACATTTAACACGCTATGTGTTCTGCAGACAGCATGTTATAGAGCAGGAGGAGCAGACTGAAAAATAATTTTATTTGATCAGATTCAGTAAAACTTATTTTATTTACCTAATTGACTGTTTTTTGGGGGTTAAGGGGGCCCCAATGGGGGACTTGTAAATGTTTGCCCAGCTACTCTGTATGTATCCCCATAAAGGCTTCAATCCCCCTTTAACAACCCCCCATGGAATTCCAAACCCCGAATAAGCACCCAAATTTGGGAAAAATAAATCACAATTTTGCAGAATCTTTTAATTTAAAAAAATAAAATTTAAATATTATAAGGGTATAATTTATATAAAATATATATTTATATAAAAAAAAAATATTTAAAAATATATACTATATTTTTTCACATTTTTTTACACTCACGGGCCAATTTTTATTGGGAAACCCCCTTTTCCCAACGGGCTCGTTAACATTAAAATTTCAAAAATCACCCAACCCCAACAGGGCCCCGGGCAACTCAGTGCATTTAGGCATGTAAACAGGGTCAAAAACAATTTTCCGGGCAGTTAAAACCCCAAGGAATCCAGTACGGGGAAGAAAGGTGATTTGAGTCCCTTTGAACGTGGAAATGGTTGTTGGGGGCCAATGAAGGGCGGGTCTAAAGTATTTTCAAAAAAACTGCTAAATCTCCGGGATTTTTTTCACGCACAAAATCTTTTGGGTTTAAAAGGGAATGGTCCAAAAAAAAAAAAACATCCATGAGCGGCATTTCCCTTGTGGGGGAAATGCTTGTTGATGCCAAAAGGTAAAAAGGAAAAATGGGCAGACGGTTCGGCTGATAAAAAAGGCCCAACAGTGACTCAAATAAAACCCGGGGTTAAAACCCAAAAGGTTAAGGCAGAAGGCTTTCTCTGAAGCAAAAGAAATGGGGGAACTTTGAGGCAGTGGGGGTCTCGCCAGAGCCCCACACCGGGTGCCACTCCTTTCGCTAAGAACGGGAAAACCTAAAGGCCCCAATTTCCCAAAGCTCATCGAAATGGAAACAGTAGAAAAATTGGAAAAAAAACGTTGCCTGGTCTATGGTTTTCTCGATTTCTGCTGCGAAAATTTGGGAATGGTAGGGTCAGAAGGTTTTTGGGCGTCAACAACATAAAAGGGCATGGATCCATCCTGCCTTGTATAAAGGTTCAGGCTGGTGGGGTGGGTCATGGTGTGGGGGAAATATTTTTTGGGGGCACTCTTTGGGGGCCCCCTTGGTTTAACCAAAATTGACTTTCTTTCCCAAAACCTTTGGGTTAAAACTATCCCCAGAAGAATTGGGCAGTTCTGAAGGAAAAAAGGGGGTCCAACCCGTTAATTTGCATGGTAAACCCTAAAAAAGTGGCCGGTGGTGTGGATATATATTATATAAATATTATAAAAATATATTATATATATTTTTAATATAAAATATATATATAATTTCCCAACCCAATCTTAAAAGCCCCTCCAACAAGGTCTGTTTTTTTTTGGGCTTTCCTTGGGCTTTGGGCACCGGTGTTTTTCATTATTGTCAGGAAAATTTGGGGGAAATATCCTAAAAAACATAAACCTGTTGGTGGGGCCCTGGGACTGGAGTCGGAGAAAAATGCTCAAAGAACTTTCCTACCTTCAGGGTTTTTTTGGGCTTTTTTCCTGTGCGGGTTCCTTTTAAACCCCAAAGCCAAAACATTTAAAACCAATCACCATTTTTATAAAATCGGGGAAAAAAACATGCGTACTAATACTTTCATCATAGTAATACTTACATTATACACTGAGCCCCCATAGGCAGCACAGCGATTAACACCGCTGCCTTGTAATGCTGTGGTCTAATCCCACTAAAGACAACATCTGCAAGGAGTCTGCATGACCTCTAGATTTCCTCTGGGTACTCCAAAACTCCAAAAATATAAAGGTAGGTTAATCTGGAATTTAGACTGTGAGTCCCAAAAATGGGGGCGGGGCCCAAAAGGTAAATTTAATGACTGTACAAAATAACCCTTTTGTACAGCGCTGTAAAATTATAAACGCCGCTATATAAATTTAAAAAAAAAAAATTTTGTTTATAAAACTAAATTTTGGTTCAAGGAAAACTGTTCGGGGTTTAAAAGGTTACAAAATTCTCTATTATTGAAGTCTATGGTAACAGAATAAAGTGCATGTTTTTTTCTAGGGGAAAACTAAAGCCCCCTTAAACAAAAAAAAAAGATTAAATGAAAATCCCCTTTTGGATTATTTTTGCTGTAATTTTACAATTAGTTACATTTTGTGTGTTGGCAAGAGTTGGCAAATATTGCAATACATCAATTTTATTGAAAAACTATTAAAAAGTTATCCCCGTGATTGTTTAAATTGTCCCCAATAGCAAAAAAAAAAAGTAAAAAAAAAAATAAATAAATAAATAAAAAAACCAACAGGAAAACCTCCCACAAATCCCTGATTCTATATTAAAAAGGCAAACTTTTTTTTTTAGTTTTTAAAATTCCCTTTTTTAAATGGAAAAAAAAAGGCAATTACCGAAAAAAAATTATTTTGCATTTTCATTTTTACCCCCAAAATTTAGGCAAAAAATTTTAAAACATGGGGCTGCATCCTAAAGGCCAATATTGTCTGTATCCGTAAAGGTGTTTTGTCTCTGTAGCTGGCTTGCACATCTCTCCCCTGATCATGTCTATGGGGGTTCCAAGTATAGCCAAGCACACTCACTTGACTATATTTGGAAGTGCCAAAGAAAAGAAAGGGGAGAAATGTAAAAAAGCGCGCCCACCCTCCCCTTTTCTTTGGGGAACAGGAGTTGCCCTAAGGGAAGGGATTTCACTTTGTGGTGAAAGCCCTTTAAAAGGGTTGTCTCACTACATTGTTTCATCCTCTTTTCTTGGTTTCATTTTAAAATTCCCAGGGGCATTTTTACAGGCTTCCCTAGGGCGGGCAGTACAACCGGGTCTATAGCTATAGAAAAACCAGGGGTTTTGGCAGCCTATCATGAGGTTTAAAAACGGGGTCGGGAAAGTTAGTGACCTGAGGAGTTAAAGGGCCCAAAAAGATGGGATATTGGGGAATTAGTGGGAAAACACTGGAAATTTGGACTTTATTTTTAAAAAAAGTGAATTTTTTTTGCAAGATCTTTAACAAAAAAGGGCTTTCCTTGTAGTGAGACAACCCCTATAAGGGGGGTAAGCATGTCTGAGAAATGTTACATTTGGATCTCAGAAACTAAGCACATGATCACTCGTTATTGATCGAGTCAAATCTTTCTTTCAAAGTAGCAAGCAGCTGTACCTACACTCCGACAGTGTAAGTACAAGCACATTAAGAAGTCTGGGAAAGCTGAGGGACAACCTTTATGATTGTGGAATTGACAATTTTGGGAGTCCTCAGGCTTTCAGGAACATGTGTTACACAGAAATAGATGGGGGCTTTTCCCTTGGGCCTTTTGGCATGGGGCAGGTTGTCGCTGGAGAGTTGGTTTTGGCCGCCCGTTTTGCATCATGAGGGGAAATTGGGAAAACCCGATGGTTTCAGTACTCGAGGGCTCCAAGATGAATGCCAGCAAGAACCAGCGGGAACGAGGGGAAGATGTTCATGGGGGGCTTGAGCGGGGGAAAACCATAAAAAGGGTTTCTGACCAAATACCTCTCCAGGTTGGGGAGAGGTCTGGACTGCACCATCAAGACCGCCCCGGTCCCGGCCTCTCCCGGGGGTTTGGCTTTGTCCTCTTAAAGGAGGGCGATCAGTTGGATAAGGCCCCGGGAAAACCAAGGGAGCAAAAGCTGGAGGGAAAATCTTTCGACCCGAAGGTAAAAAGGGTTTTTAAAGGGGAAGGGGGCGCCAAAGAAGGGTTTTTTTGGGGCCTGAGCCCAGAAAACCAAAAAGGGAAAGGCAGATCAAAGAGTATTTCGGAGTTTTTGGGCAAGATTAAAAACCGCAAACCCCAATAGACACAAAAACCAAAGAGAGGAGGGGATTCTGTTTTCATAAACCTACACAGAGGGAAGAAAAAAGTTCGGGAAAGGGCAGATACCCCCCAGATCGGTTCGGGAAATGTGAAATAAAAATTTTGGGCAAAACCCCAAAAGGAACTGTACAGACAACCCCGCCACCCAACAGAAAGGGGCAGGGGGCGCATAAGGGCCCCGAGGAAGAAAGGGGGGCGGCGGGCGAAAGAAAGAGGCCGAGGGGGCCCAAAGGGGAAAAAAAATTGGGAAACCCAAGGATACAGGGTAACTACAAACGATAAAGGGATACGGGAGCGGTACAGCAACTCTAAAAGGGTTGATGCCAGCTACAGTGGCTATGGAGCATACGGAGCATACGATTTACTCGGGGGTACAATTTTGGGAAAACTACAGTGGATACAAAAACCCAAAAAGGTTACAAAAAACTACAGTGGTCAACAAAGCACGTAGGGAAAAAAAAGCGTAAAAGAGGTTGCGGCCCCCCCACCAAAAAACAACTACCAGCCGTACTGAGGGCTGTGACCTTCACACAAGATGTAGAGGACTTGGCCGCACAGGTCGTCCGGGGCCGGATCTCTACCTGCAGATTCGAAGGGTAAATACAACCCGACACCCCCTTTTTTATTTTGGTTTCTTACCTCCTCCATTCTGTGTACAGTGGTTTTATGTTCGTCGGATTTTATGTTTTATTAATCTGTAATGATTTCTTGTAACGTTCATTGCATTTACATGTCCAGTGTTTGACATTTGTTTTAAAAGGTTTAAAATGCAAAAAAAAAAAAAGAAGAAAAGAAATAGATGAAAAAGTGTAAGATTCAACACTTGGTTATGGATGAAGATGAGCTTCAGGAGGAAACTAGGGGAAAAAAAAACGTATTGGATTTGATAAGAACAAAAACTCCCAGCAAGCTCCTTGACAAATAAAATGATTTTTAAAAAGATCAAAGCGACCCATTACGGCTGGTACCTTTTATACACTAAATATTTAATATTCAATGACAGCAGGGAATAGTCAATAAAATCAGTTTTATTATAATGACCTCTAATTGAAATCTTCCCAATGCATTTTCTCCTCTCTAAGCTTATTACATCTAAAGCTTTGAAGTCCTCTGATCCAGAAACGATGCATTTACCCATCACAGAGTCGTAAAAAAAGTCCTAAAGATAATGAGAGTTGTAGTTCTTGATATCAGCAGGGATCCACAAAGTAATCCTCCTATCTGCCTTTGCCAGCACTTGTCTCATTTATGTTGATAAGACGCTGCGCCCATCATGCCGCGTCACCGCTGCTGCCATTTAAAAATTTTACAGTTCTGAAAATGTCAGGAGGCTGCAGATCTCGCAACGTTCGGTCACTAAGACAGAAAGTGCAACATGAAATGTATCTGAAATCCAATAAAACTGCTTTTTTTTAGTAGGAAGGCGTAGTAACCTCTGCCAGCCTGCCATAAAGCCTGCACAAATCAAGACAAGTGTCTAAACTGTAATACAACAAGGCTGCCGGATGACGGATAGAGGCCTGTATGTGCGATGGGGGCAAAAGACTGGATATCTATATCATAGAGGAGGATATCAGAAGAAAGACAGAAGGTATGCATAATGGTGTGGGAAGAAAATTAGTGCAAATATGATGGAGGTGTTACATACAGACTGTAGATAATTGTAATGGAGGGTGATAATATGGATAATGTAGGATAGAGGACAGAGATATGGATGAAGGGAGGTGGATCGTGGAGATGTGTATGAGGGAGATTAAAGATCTGAGTGATGGAGGATGTTGAAGTGTGTGATAAAGGATGGAAGCTGGGAATGTGATAAAACATACAGGCTGGAGATGGACGATAGGGAGACGGGGCATTAATGGTGGACGGAAGTTGAAGACAGTTGTGATAAAGTAGAAAAGGCTGAAAATATGTGATGTAAATAAAATAGGTGCTAAATATACAGGCAGTCCCCGACTCAAACCGTTCTGACTTACATCTGTCCCCTAGTTACAAACAGACTTTAGGGGCATGCTGGCACTTGTAGTTCCATGTTCCACAGGAAATAGTAGCTGTGGAACGACAAGTTCCAGCATGCCACAGCAGCACATGAGGTGAAATCTTCTTAACGGGGGAACAGGCAGCAAAACAAATGTAAAAACCCTTCCCTGCACTATCCAAAACTTAAACATACCCTTTACGACTTACATACAAATTCAACTTAAGAACAGACCTACAGTTCCTATCCTGTTCGTAATCCGGGGACTGCCTGTATACGTGATGAAAGACCAATTTATGTGTGAAGAAGAGAAGCTGCGCTGAGGAAGCCACGTTACATGACAACACGCACGGGGTTCTCGCTCAGTATACAGCCTATGGCAGGGGTCTGCAATGTCGGCTCTCCAGCTGTTACGAAACTACATCTCCCATCATGCCCACTGATTATAGATTATATAAATGCATGATGGGAATTGAAGTTTCTCTGCAGACCACTGGCCTATGCGTTCTAACCTTGGATCTACCTATTCTCTCGCTCATTTGTTCTGCCCTATGCATTGTATATTAATTCTCACTTCTCTGGGGAGACTTCTTATGTTCATGGATATGGTGTCCAAACATTACACATTGTGTGCTAGAACCATTCAATTTTCCATCAGTTATAAAAACTATTGACCATTTAACAGCTTTTAGTGTTTGGGCGATTTGCTGTACCCTCAAAATCTATTGGGTATCCCTTTATTAGTAAGCATATTGTATTATATTTATGTGGTGCTCTACATTGACCTTCACTGGTTACTTCCATGAGGGGTCATGTACTTTTTAACTGGTTTTATAGGTCCACTTTTTCTGATCCAATAAAATATTGTGGATCGTAAAAAGAAAGCTCACCTCAACAATTAAAGTACCTTCAGTTGATCTTGTGACCAAAAGTGCATGGATATATTCTGAAGACTGATCAACTGGAAAAAGAAAAGTCATACAAAAATTAAACATAATGCCGTATATACTCGAGTAGAAGCCGACCCAAACATAAGCCGAGACACCTAATTTTACCACAAAAAAACAGGGAAAACGTATTGACTTTAGTATAAGCCTAGGGTGGGAAATGCAGCAGCTACTGGTACATTCCAAAAATAAAAATGTATACCAATAAAATTACATAGGCAGGTAGAGGCAGTTTAATGTCCCCCATAGGTGGGTATATGTCCCCCATAGACAGATACAGTCCTTTTAATGTCACCCATAGGTAGTTTAATGTCCCCTATAGGCAGGTATAGGCAAGTATAGGTCACCCATAGGCAGGTATAGGTCACCCATAGGCAGGTATATGTCCCCAATAGGCAGTTTTTTTTTTGTTTTTTTTAAACCTAAAAATAAAAAAATGCAAGTACTCGCCTCTCTCCCCGCTGCTCCAAGGCGCTCTGTCTTTGTCCCAGCACAGGGGGCGTGATGACATAGCACACCGCCTCTGCCAGATAGTCTGCTTGTGGCCCTATGGAATCCTCTGCGGAGCAGGAAGCGCTCGCTCTCTACTCCTCAATAGTATCTTCCGCTGTATGCACTCCCTGAGGAGGCACATATAGCTGAGGAGATCACCGTTGGGGCCTGACACCCCCCGGACCCCAGGTGCTGGAGTATAAGCCAAGGGGGGGCTTTTTCGCCATTTTTTTTGTGCTGATAAACTTGGGCTTTACCGAGCATATCGTAATTGACATTGCCCAGTTGTAAAAAGTCTGATGAATACATTATTTTATATCTGTGTGAAAGAATTCACTTCACTGAAACCCCCACGACAGTTCTCCCCCCCAACCTTTAAAATTTAGTCAGAACCCCGCTTCCCCACCACAGGAAAAAGCTCAATTTCATTTTTAATCAGCACAGCTCTCTTCCCCAATGCCTCTGTGGGAAAGTCCCCACGCATGGGGTCAAAAAAACCCTGAAAAGGGTTCTGTAACCTAATTAGCACTGAAAAAAATTGGTCCCAAACTCGCAAGCTTCAAAACTTTGCTCAATTCGCCCAGTCGGGGGGTCTCCGATATTTCATATCGATTTTTGGCACCAGTATAAAAAGGTCCTGGCGAGTTCATATTAAAATATGGAACTCTCCCGCACGCAATTCCCTTTCCAGGTTCCCGGCGCTGGGGGTGAGATACCAGAACCCGGGCTACGGGTCCACAAGATGGGGTGTTCCCTATCCAGGCGTCAGGAAATCCGCTGGTTCTGAGGTACCACCCGGGTCGGTTCGTGCCAATGCCCTGCCGGTTATAGTCCATTTTTTGGGTTGTATCAGAAACTGCATGACCCCAGTGGGAGGATTCTAGGGCCGTCCCAGGGGGGTGTTGGGGGCTGCCAAGGGGCTGCCCCCTCACAGTATAGCCGGGGCCGGGGTTGCTCTTCCGTTGATCCAGGAGGGGGCCACCTAAGAACAGTTCCAGGACATCCGCACGCAGCAGCCAGGCCCCATAGGCCCCCATGCGGCCGGGCCCCAAGCAACCAGGTAACTTGACTTATTTTAACTGCCTTTTGCCTGTAATCCATAATTGTATTTGCACCTCTCTCTGACCTGTATATTATTATCCATCTTGTCCATATTACCTGTCTAGTGTGCCCTTCAAGGCTAATTAAATCTATAAACTTTAATCTGAGTTAGTCTGTCTTGATCAACGGTCTCACACGCCTAATTCTCGGTCTATAGTATATAGCTACCCAAGGGTTGGTTCCTGACCCTGCTATAAGTCGGTAATGGACCGGTCTTATAACTAAACGAGCGAACTGTGGCAGCATTGTTGTTTCCCTGTGCAGTGTGGGCAAGGGTTAACAGTGGAACCGTATCTGGCTGACCTTGAGCTCCCCTAGTGGCAGCGCAATGTCAAGATACACCCCAAGTCAGGGCGCGTCCCTCACGCGGGCCGGCGGACTAGGCTGTTTCCGTCACAGTCTGCACGGTGAATGCCATGAAAAAAAAAAAAAAAAAGTCACAAGTATCCAAAAATGGTACCAATGAAAATCACATTTCAGTGTGTAAATAACGTAGATGGAAAAGTTAAAGTTATTGGTCTGAAAAAAAGGGTGCTGCAAAGATAACATCACTTATACTGCACCTGTAATAAGAAAAAATATGGCACAGTTGTGTTTTCTCACATTTTGCCCAGCTAAGGAGAGCGCAGCCAAAGGCTCTGTGCACCTGATGAAGGCCAGGAATTAGAATTTTTCTGGAGGGACCATTTGCCCTACTTGCCTAGGGTGCCAAAATGCCCTGTCTTTGCCCTGGTGTGCATCCCCGCTTGTGCTCTCTTGGTTTGCTAGTGTTCTGATGAAGAAAAGCTTAAATAAAAAAAAAAGGGTTGTTAGACGTATGTGTGATGTAGAGATGTAGCGTAAAGAAGGGAAACGTGTCATATAGGGTACTTCATTTATGTGTGATGGAGGACAGAGGCTATTAACGCGGCATATTTCCTTCCTCCTGGACATCTTCCTTTGTGACAGACTCATTTCAGACCTATTTTGTGTCCGCTGGCAATAACCAGACCTAATTCTCCAAAATATACTGCTTTATTTATGCTATTAACTAATTTTATTCACCTCTCCTGCATAAACAGCACTTGTAATGGACTATAGGAAATGGTCCTATTAGAGCTGCGAAGGAAATGATCCTTCAGAATAAAAGGAGCATTCAATACTGTAATGTAAAACTGACAGGAGCATCTTTCTAAACTGCCTGTGCAAACACACAGTGTGCTAGGCTCAGGATTGTAGGGGTGCAATACAAAATTTCCTGAGCACCAAGCTTGCCATAACTATTATAGCAACGCTATATACATAACATATGATTACTACACTGCTGCTTGAAAGCTTGTGCAACCTAATAACATTTCTAGGTTTCTGCAAAAATATGACCTAATTCTACATCAAATTTTTACACAAGTCCTAAAAGTAGATCAAAAGAAGCAAATCAAAGAAATTAGTCAAAAATATTAGACCGTTATTTCTTGACTGAAGAAAATGATCCAATTTGACTTATCTGTGAGTATCAAAAGTCTGTATTAAAAGTAAAAATATCTTTCAAATAGCAAAAGTATCAAAGTCTGATCTTCATTTGTAGAAGTGTCTTATGGCATTTACAAAGGAGAGTTCTGAAGAGTTAAGAACAATTGTTGATGCTTATCAGACTGAGTAAGGTAACAAAACAATCTCTGAAGAGTTTGGGCCCCACTAATCCACAGACAGGTTACAAATGGAAGAAATCTAAGACCATTATTACCCTCCTCAGCAGTGGTCGACAGCAAGAGTAATGAAGAGCAATGAATAGAATAGTCTGATATATCACAGAGGAAATCAAGGCAATCTTTAAGGAACTAAAGGTCTTTCTCAAATTAGCTAATGTTAAGGGTTTGTCTCGCTACAAAGATTAGCTTTCAACATATAGGGAACACTAAATGAAGATGTTTTCCACATATATTGCGTTCAATTTTTTTTTTGTTAAGGATCTACAAGTGATTTTATCACCTTCTGTGCTCTATCTGGTTCCCCAAGTGACAGACTTGTGTACTTCTCACCCCTGCTGTTTGTTCTGATAGCAGGGAATGACATCATCACACAGGTCGCACAGCACAGAACTCCAGACAGTGAGAGCTTGTTTGTTATCTGATCTTTCAGACAAAAGCCAGTAATTACTGCTGTTTACTTTAAGGCCGTGTTCACACGGCTTATTTCGCCGCGGATTGGCGCCGTACTCCACGCCGGATTTGCGCTGCAGTACTTCACCAATCCGTCGGAGTAATTACGGTAATCCACTGTTCTCATAGAGAACAATGGATTCCGTCGCTCCTACCCGCTCGGCGAATCCGCCGGGTGGGGAGAAAGTGAAATGCACATTATCCAGGCGCAATACGCTCCGTGGATAATGGAAGTCTATGGGGCCGGCGGGCCGTGCCCCCACACCGCCCCCCCACCCCCCCCATATTAAAGCCCGAAATTCGAGCGCAATCCGGCGCGCAAATCCGGCATGAATAAGCCGTGTGAATGGGGCCTAACTCAGAAGCTTCCGTGGTCCTGACAGCATGAGATTTATCTAATTAGCAGAGGTCTGAATACATGGAGCTCATATGCTAATTACAGACAGCTTGACCAGTAAGTGACAGAGTAAAGCAGCATTATTTCATTCATGCATCTTATGAAACTTTGAGATGAGACAACCCCTTTAAGGACCAGTAATTTTTTTTTATTTTGTTCATCGCAAAAGTGACAGAAGGTCTGTCACTAGCTTGTGCTGCCCTCAGCAAGGGGGGCATAACCTATGTGACAGGTTCCCTTTAAGTGTTTTGTCACAGCAGAAGACCAGGATTGGCTGCAGCAGGGCGGGTTATTTAACCCCTTACCACTGAAGCCAGTTTTGACCTCCTTGACAGAGCCCTATTTTTGAAATCTGACATGCGTCACTTTATGTGGGAATAACTTTTTCATAATTTTACCTATCCGTGTGATTCAGAGACTGTTTTCTCTTAACACATTGAACTTTAAGTTACCAAGAAATTTTGGTCCATACAATCCTTGTTTATTTGTGAAAAATATGAAAATACGACATTTTGAAAAATTTGACATTTTAAGTTCAAATATTGCCATCTCGCATTTACAAAGTCCCCAAAGTACCAGAACAGGTGAAATGTTCCATAAGTCACTCCATCTTGAATTCAACACCCCTCCTGACTCTCGTCTAGTCTTGTTAATTTTGGGTGCACAGGTGTTCCGTAATATATATATTTTTTTTTTTAGAACTGGGCCATGAAAATTGGCGGGAACATTTTTAGAACATTGTATTTTGGGCTTCATTTTTACTGCATTCACAGTGCGGCATAAGTGACAAAATAACTTTACTATGCGGATCGGTACAATTACAATGATATAAATTTTATATAGTTTTTATGTTTTATTACTTTTACACAATTGTAATGCGTTTGTAAAAAAATTTATGTTGTCAGTCTCATAGCCATAACTTTTTTATTATTCTATTGAAATAGCCATATTAGGGCTTGTTTTTTGAGTCGGGTTTTATCTTTTAAGAGCACATATAATTTATTAAGTTTTTAAGGAGGGCTGTAAAAACCAACAGTAATTCCACCACAGTTTTTTTGGATTTTAAATTTACATATTCACCATATGATAAACATACTGTGGTAACTTTATTCTATGGGTCAGTACAATTATACCACTAGTATAACTATATAATTTAAAAAAAAAAAAATATATATTATATTATATATTTATATTATATATATATATATATATATATATATATATATATATATATATATATATATATATATATATATTTTTTTTTTTTTTTTTTTAACAGCAAAAATACTTTTTAAATAAAAATGGTTTGTGGGTCTCCGTATTCAAAGACCTATAACATTTTTAATTTTTCTTCTGACAGTATAAGGCCCCGTTCACACGGCTTATTTGCCGACGGATTGGCGCCGTATTCCGCACCGGATTGCGCTTCAATACGGTGCCAATCCGTCTGAGTCATTACGGTAATCCACTGCTCTCATAGAGAACAGTGGATTCCGTCGCTCCTCCCCGCTCGGCAAATCCGCCGCGGGGGGAGAAAGTGACATGCACATTATTTACGGCGCGGACGCGCCGTAAACAATGCATTGTCTATGGGGCCGGGGGCGGCGCCCCCGCCGCGCTCCGGCCCCGCCCCGTCCCGCCCCTTACTCACGGCGGATTTGTGCGCTCAATACGGCGCACAAATCCGTCGGGAATAAGCCGTGTGAACACGGCCTAAGAGGTTTTTTATATTACTTTTTATTACCGTATATACTCGAGTATAAGCCGAGTTTTTCAGCCCAAAAAATGAGCTGAAAAACTCTACCTCGGCTTATACTCGAGTCACTGTCGGCACTCGGGCGCTGCGATGGCCCGTGTGCCGACAGGGAAGCTTCAGCTATATGCAGCTCCTCAGGGAGCGCATATAGCTGAATGCCGAGTACAGCGCACAGTGTCCGGGCGCTGCGCTGGCCCGGGCACTGTCCGCGATCCCTTCACCTACATGCGACTCCTCCGGAGCGCATACAGGTGAATTGATACCACTGCGGAGCACGGAGCGCTCGCTCTGTGCCCCGCAGTGGACTCCGGGCGTCTGCGGCCGCCCGCAGTTTCCGGCACAGGCAGGTGTGTCATCACGCTGCGTGCGCGGCCTGATGACGTCACCCGCCTGTGCCGAGAAGATGCAGGAGAGCGGGCGGGAGGCCGGACAGCAAGGCGGCGGAGCGGGGAGGGAGACGGAGCAGCGGGGAGCCAGGTAAGTGATTGTTTTTGATTTTTTTAAACTGCCTATACCTGCCCTATACCTGCCTACAGCCGGCCCTACAGCTGGCCCTACAGCCGGCCCTACAGCCGGCCCTACAGCCGGCACTACACCTGCCTACAGCCGGCCCTACACCTCCCTACAGCCGGCCCTACACCTGCCTACAGCCGGCCCTACACCTGCCTACAGCCTGCCCTACACCTGCCTACAGCCTGCCCTACACCTGCCTACAGCCTGCCCTACACCTGCCTACAGCCGGCCCTACACCTGCCTACAGCTGGCCCTACACCTGCCTACAGCCGGCCCTATACCTGCCTACAGCCGGCCCTATACCTGCCTACAGCCTGCCCTATACCTGCCTATGGGGCCATATACCTGCCTATTACCGGTCTATGGGGCCATATACCTGCCTATTACCTGCGTATGGGGCCAAATACCTGCCTATAATCTGCTTATGGGGGACATATAACTGCCTATTACATGCCTATGGGGCCATATACCTGCCTATACCTGCATATAGGGCCATATACCTGCCTATACCTGCATATAGGGCCATATATCCGCCTATAATTGCCTATGGGGGACATTAAACTGCCTATGTAATTTTATTGGTATCCATTTTTATTTTTAAAATTTACCAGTAGCCGCTGCATTTTCTACCCTAGGCTTATACTCGAGTCAATAAGTTTTCCCGTTTTTTGGGGCAAAAGTAGGTGCCTCGGCTTATACTCGGGTCGGCTTATACTCGAGTATATACGGTATGTTTTATGGCAATAAATGAGCAAAATGTGATTTTGGCATTTTTTTTTCTATGCTGTTCACCGTGTAAGATAAATAATGTGATAATTGTGTAGTTTGGGTCATTATGGTTATAGTGATACCAATTATGAATAGGTTTTGTTTATTTCTTTTATTTTATATAGATAGAAATTTTGTTAATGAAAAAAATTAAATTTTTTAAATCTTACTTGGGATTTATTTTTTGTCTTTACTAAACTTTGTCATCTTTTTTTAGTCCCACTAGGGGACTTAAACATGTAGTCATTTGATTGCGCATACAATACCAGTATTACTTATGTAGTGTATTATATTATACCTGCTAATGTAACAATGCCTTATTCTGTAAAATGCAGCACTTTCAGAGCATTTAATGCGCAAATCTGGTAGTCTGCAGCCTGTTCTGCCACAGATGAGTCCAGCTTATTCAAGAGCAGGTGTTATCCCCATTCATAGCTAGCCACACCCACTCATGGCCGATTCAACCTATTACTTTAAATAGTTAGAAATCTCTGAATAACCAATAGGTGGGTGGGGCTAACACCTGCTAATAAGCTGGACTCTTCTCTGGCAGAACAGGCTGCAAACTACCAGATGTGAGTATTACATGCTCTGAAACTTGTCCTCAGCGACGGTGGCATAACCTATGTGACAGGTTCCCTTTAAGTCAAGCAGGAAGAGTGTATACTGCCAGAAAATGGAACAAATGTAGACAACATAAGGCTATGTCCACTTTTTTCATGGTACCATAACGGATATGTAATCATTAACATAGTGTGAATCCAGACAAAGCCTACCACGTGTGACACTGTCTGCAGAGGCAATGTATTGTAGGCTAAGGTACTTTGTCACTTGTTAGTCTAATAGTTGACTTATTTTACTGTGAATCAAGCAATGAGAATTAAAAGCGAAATAAAAATCCACTTTAAATCTACTCGCAAGACAACTGCATAGAACAGAAGGACTTTAAAAGGTCCCGGGCCTTACCCTCTATACAAAATACATAACTCATCTGAAAGTGATCTGCAAAGTATAGGAGAGAAAGGCAATGGATAAAAGAAACCTAGTGTAAGATATGCATAAAAGTGAATAAACCGTAAATTTGATTTATGAGGAAATATGTTTATATTAAACTTATACTGTATAGTAACTTGTAAAATGGAGACTTGTGGCAAAATGGCTCCTGGTTTGAACAGGTTTCCAGCATACACAAAATGATATAATCTAAGGATCTGCATTGCTAAATAGATATTGTGTAGTGAGTTTGAGTCAGGCTCACAGAACAATTGTCTGAACTGTAAATACTGGCGGCCTATAACAATGCAAAGAAGGAGTCTACTGAAGGCCATACGGTCTTCTGAGGAGTTGTGCATCAGTTGCAGACTGGTGGACACTTCAAAGACTTCTTTGTGTGTAGAGACAGATAGAGATCGGCCTCATCACATTCAGTTATAGACTGGCAGTTTTTCAGTCAAACAAGTTATATTTACAAAATTGTCTACGGATGACAGAAGAGACAATGGGGCAGATTTATCAAAAGTGTCTTACTTTTAGATAGTATAAACTTAGACTAGACAGTCTTAAAATGCGCCAAATTTATCATAGTGTTGATAAATGTGGCGCAGACTAGAACTGTCTAGTCTCCGTTTGCACCATCTTTAAGTTGGCTTACTTTTACGCCAGAATTTGGTCGCACATCCTGGAGCATTTTTTGTCGCATTTAAGCCATGCCCCCTTTCCACTAAACTATGCCCCCTTTCACAAAGCCACACCCCCTTAGTCGGACGCGGCGCAGAAGCGCCTGAAACTGTCTAAAACACATAGTAAATGTGGCAAAAACCTTGTTTTTGGCGCAAATATGACTCAGCAGATCCCAAGATAGATATCAGTTTTTGCTTATACAAACCTTTGAGGCAAGAAGGGTATATATATATCCAAACCTGGATAGCTGAGTGAGGACTGCTGAGGACCTGAGCTCCTGGGTTCCAGGCTTGCTTGGTCCTGAGAGGAAGGAAGTCCAGAGGAAAGTCTTGTGTAGCAGAGGCCAGGAGGACCTTAGTTCAGATTCTGGTAGATATTTTTGCATAACTCTCCATGTTAGGAATTATTGCTTTGTTCAGGAGTTATTGTATTGTTTGCTTTTTCTCGTTTTTTTGTTGTTTCACAGGGTGCGGTTATAGGTGTGGACATGCTATGGTTTGATATATGCTTTCCTTGTTACTGATTTTATCCTTATTATTTTTGTGACCATTTTGTTGTATATTATTTTTAATGTAATTTTACCCCATTTCATTCTGGATAAAATATAATCTCTTTTTATACATTCCTTGTCAATATTCTTATTAAGCTGACCGTCCCCATAGAATCTAGGTGGAAATATTGTTGTTGTTCAATATTCATATTTTTTAATATTAATATTGTTAATTAATATTTCTTACGTTAGCACTAAGCAAAGGCAGGGATTTATCAAGCTGGGGTGTGGCCTGCTTGATAAATCCCTGCCTCTGCTTAAACACCTTTTATTTTATTTTGCTGTATTTTTTTTATTTAAATAGTGCTCTGCAATTAAAATATATATATATAAAAATCTTGTGAATTTCTGTGATTATAAAGAGATGAAACTTCTGAATGGCAGACTAATCCCTGTTTACTGCTGCTGTGAGGGAAAGCACTTATCTGAAAGGTAATAGCATTGCAACAGTCAACTATAAAGACTGGATGATAGCGCTATTGTTCTCTAGATAGGCCTAAAGAAAGATGCTTTCAAGACATACAGAAAAAAAAATATTTGGTTCAGCAACTATGTTCAGAAACTAAATACTACAAATAGTAATTTAAAGAGGATTGTGTGATCATAATTATTAAAATCATTGGAATACTAATAAAGGGTATCATGTTTCAGCTACACAGCGCAGATATTAGCACTATACATATATTTTTAAAAAAAGTCACTCTTTACACAATAGTAGCAAACAGAGCCTCACTTTTACTGTTGAAGAATAAGATTTTTTTTTCTAGTTTTTGACATGAAATCAAATTATATAACATGGTATCATAGAAAAGGACATCTTTCAATAGTAGATACATTCAATTAATACATTCATTCAATTCGTTACATGTCTAGAACGCAATGTAGGGATTTATTCTATCTATCCATGTTAAACCCACAGACATGTGCTCAACAGCTCACAGGTCTCCCGGGTGCGGCGGGAGAGACTTGCGCAGAGGTGTCTACCGGACCGTGTCTCTGGGTTGCACTGCTGCAGTAAATCTAGAAAGCGTTCATATAGCCACAGTACATTATTCTCAAAACAAGATCAGCATTAGTTAAAGGGGTTGTCTCACTACATTAATTCATCTCCCCTCAATCCTGTTTTCTTGGTTTCACTTTGAATTCAGGGGCGTGTTTACTGGCCTCCACTTGGCTGCAGTAGAAGCCAGGTCTGTAGCTATAGCAACCAGTGCTGCCAGCCTATCATGAGAGATCAAACAGGTCTGTAGCTATAGTGACCTGAGGAGCTGATGCAGCCCATACAAGAGGGGATATCTCAGAATAGGTAGGACAATGTTAAAGGACACATACTGCAAAGTGACTTGTTTTTGCAAGATATTTAACATAAAATGAAATCCTTGTAGTGAGACACCCCCTTTAATTAAGACTTGGACTGCTGTTTAGCTAGATTAATATGATGTCACTTCCTTATTAACTACTTTTCTTTTAAAATGTATATTCATATGTTTTCATGTAATGTTTATTATTACGGTAATTATTATATATACATTGATATTGTAATTGTGCATTCAAACGCTAAGATGTTTTAGTAATATTCTCGGGTGCCGACAGGGAGGACTAGAGGACTAGAAATACCCACAAATTTCAAATAGTTTACTGTTGCCAGAGGAAGCCTGCCACGAGTGCTGGCGAAACGCAAAGCTCTACCCCTTTACTTTTAGTAATGCTGATAGCATTGTTTTATTACTGCTAATAGTGGTTTTGCTTAATAAATTCTTTTACTTCATAGATATAAGCAACCCGGCTATTTCACTTGATATGCATCAGAAAGGGGAATATCTCTCCATTGGGAGAGCACCATATAGGTGTGTGGAGTTTTTAATTGCCTTTTTGCCCCCACTAAGCATCTGCATATCACAAGGCATTATGGGAAAGGAGCTGAGAAGCTCAAGTGCCCTCCATCCCATTTTTTGAACCATATATAGTCTTAACCCCCCCCCCCCCTTTTCTTATATAAGACATAGAAAATAAGAGAGACAGAACAGGAATATTATGTAAATGGGAGAAATTTTTGACAATAGTGTCTCCTTTAAACTGAAGGGTCAACACTAGTCAACAGTGATTTTGCACAGGAGGAGATACAGTGAACAATGGTATCCAGCTTTGGTCAGGTTTAGGGACCTATAATGTGCGGTAGGTTATGACCTAATAGTGTACTGGATTATTTATTCATCCAAAGTCATGAGCTCATTACTTCCTATCAGAGAGCAGTACATTGCTCTAGGTTTGGACAAAAATGATGTGGAATGTGAAATCTAATAAATTAACAAATCGCAACCATACTAATGTATCTTTATTATTGCGGCTCAGGAGGGAAAACGATTCTATGATATTTTAGTACAGAAATAGAAAGAAAAGTATACAAGCAAAAGTAAGATCTAGGACATTAAGAGGAAATTATTTATTCTTGACCTGGTTTTGTTACGACATGCAACATATAATGAATCTGGCCAAGTATTCAGAAAATCCGTTTGTTAAAGTCTAACCCTCTACTTAAAGGGAATGTAGAAAACACTCGTGTTTCACTCTTTATGATACTGCAATAAATGTATCATCTTTACATATTGTATAATGTAATATAGGAAATGTTACTGCAATGTGAAAAACGTTAAAGGGGTTGTCTCACTACATTGATTCCTCTTACCTCAGTCCTGTTTTCTTGGTTTCATTTTGAATTCAGTGGCGTATTTACTGGCTTCTACTAGGCTGCAGTAGAAGCCAGGTCTGTAGCTATAGCAACCAGAGGAGCTGATGCAGCCCATAAAAGAAGGGATATCTGAGAATGTGTAGGAAACTGTTAATGGACATATATTGCAAAGTGACTTGTTTTTATCCTAAAAAACAATATTTGTAGTGAGACAACCCCTTTAAGTCAACACAAATGATTTGTATTTCAGTGCAGAGCAAATTACAACAGACGCATTTTAAACATCGGTATTTATAAAACTGTAAAACATGCACACTGCACAGCCCCTATTCATAAAGATGACTTCAAAGAGCCATGGAAATATATGGCTCCTAACTACTATGGATGAAACTGCATAAACAATACTATTAGATACCATGTCCCAGGAAGGTGAGTGTAATAGAATATATATATATATATATATATTTATATATAGCCACTCAACAGTGCAGTAGTCGTAAGTTTATATACAATATACGTGTGTAATAGATAATATATATATATATATATATATATAGATATATATATATAGCCACTCAACAGTGCAGTAGTCGTAAGTTTATATACATATATGTGTGTAGTAGAATATATATATCTATTGCATACATATATATATATATTGTAAGAGGACACAAGGTGCCATCGTGGATGGACGGTATGTGTCGTCGATGTCCCTGGCATCGGTGAAGTAAAAGCCAAAATGTCTTTTGGTGTCAGTAATACTAGGTTGCTGACACCTATTTGTTAGTATATAACAGCTGCCTTAAGCGGCTGATCCGGGTCCGGCTTTTACTGGAATGACCGAAGAGATGGGTGGGACGGTCATTCCCACACTCCAGGTCCAGGTTTTACCAGGCCTGTAAGAGCCTGGAGCTACTGAGAGATGGTGTGGCTCCAAGACTGAGGTGTGAGTCAGTCTGTGGAGGAAAGAGCTCTGTGCTGGAGGTGTTCAGTGGGCTCTGCTATTCCAAGGACGATTGGATCCACTACCTAATGGGTGAGACCGCAAAGCACTGGCGGAGGACTTATATGCACTGGTTTAAAGCTGAAGTAAGCTGCTGTTTTGTTGGATTTCCACTGTATAAGACATTCCTTCTGTGGCTGCTGTGTGGATAAAATAAACCACCTGTGTTATACCTGAACATTTGCCTGCCAGTCTGCTTACCCTGCGGCTACCGTTGAGCTACATCCTACAAAAAAATAAAAAAAATAAAAAAAAAAAAAAAAATTATATAATATATATATATATATATATATAATATATATATATATATATATAATATATATATATATATATATATATAATATATATTTGACTACTGCACTGTTGAGTGACTGGCACAGAAGAGTGAGTTTGAATGAGACAGCGTCACCCCCCCCCCCCTCCCAACTTGGTACATCATGTTTATTTCTGTACAATGCTGGCTGAATCTCCCTTATATCAGTGTATGGATGGAATGCCATGGTTTTCCCTGAACCCTCACCACCCTTCGACCCATGGTGGCAGAAGTTTGATTACAAAACTACATAGTACACGCTAAGGCATCTATATATATGCTATAGACTGTAAGCCCTCACGTGCAGGGCCCTCTCTCCCTCTGGTCCAGTTATTGTCACCTTTGTACTTGTTTGACCTATGATAGAGATATATATATATATATATAGATATATATAAAATATATATATATATATATATATATATATATATAGATATATATCAGCTCTAAAATAAATAATATATTACATTGAGTTCTCATACAATATAGGAGTTAATGATATGTATCAGGGATATTTCTCTGATATGCGACACAGGACACGCTAAGCCATCTATATATTACACTGAACTCTCATACACTATAGCAGTTAAATGTGACCTGTATCAGGGATATTTCTCTGAAATATTTTTTTCTTCTTCTTTTGTTGCCTTTTATCTTAATATTTTCTTTTTTTGTTAACAGTTTTAGGCATTATGTTTAGCGAGACCAACACACACACAGGCCCCAGCATAATGCAAAATCAAAAAATATTCAGCACAAAGCAAAACTAAACACTACAGGGATATGAACCTCCTACTCTGTTGCAGTTTATGTTTCTGCAAAAACTTAGAGGGTAAAAAAGAAGCAGCTGAATAGATGTTGACAGATTGCCACTAATAGAGTCACATCTAGGTGTCAAGTTTTTAATCTATAATTTATCAAAATGTAATCCACCTTTTCAATGAGTGCTAATTACTGACACAAGCGCATGAGAGCACCCGTGCTATATTTGTGTTTTGACAGCAGTTGTTCGGTTTTTGGAGTAACGCACATCATCACCTACTCCAGTTGCCAAGCATAGAAATAACGTGGGAAGACAAATAATAAAAAGTCTCGAAGAAAGATCTGAAGCTCAAGCAGATCGCAGGTCTGAGCTCCGGGTACGTCATTTACTGACACCGTCTGGATAGTTGACAGATCTCAGCCTATAGTCCTAGGTCACCATAGCAACTGCAGGGCTCGGCGGAGAGATGAAAGTCAGCATCCTAAGTGCTACGTATGGTATATATTCTATTTAACGGTGGCTAAAGAGAGGGCCACAGTCACCAGAAGTCTCCATAAATCCCCATCACAAGTTTATAAGTCATATACATAAAACTCACACGTACAATTAAAACATTCAATATTCCACAAATTCAGCTGTTGCGCCACTTCTTCCCAGCAAGAAACTTGCCGAAAATGTGAAAACTCATAGGAGATGAATAAGACATAACCAATTATGAGAACAAAATGACTTTACTGCTCAGACAACCTATTAATCCCAGACTAGTATTTCCTCTTGAAGATACTACTTTGTATTCAACAAGTTTGTGTGGAGCAGCACTTGGACATGAGGAGTCAAATGCAGTCGGATCTTCTTAAAACATAAATCTTTTTATTGTTAACATCTTAAAAATCAACTGCGCAATATGCTGGATGCACATGAAGACAGGAGACCACGATGTGGGCTAGACGGTGGATGACTCTGACAGACGCGTTTCAGGTCACATGACCCTTACTCATGGTGACGTCATCCTTACCACTCAACATTTAAGTAGAGTAGACATAATTAAAACTGCCTCGATCCAACCTATACAAGGAAGTTACTATGTTAAAAAAACGGCCATTAACCCCATAAGTTACCCACTAATAATGATACTGGATATCTTGGTGCACATACAGTCCTTTAGGAATGCGTGTATCGAAATTAAGGGTGCTTTCACACGGTGGGTTTTTGATGCGTTTTTTGGATGCGTTTTTTGTGCAGAAAGACACAGCAATTAATGATATACATTGTTGCACAAAAAACGCATCCAAAAAAACGCATCAAAAACGCACCGTGTGAAAGCACCCTAAAAATCCACCACGCCTCTCGTGCCAAAAGTTTTTTTTATGTAAGTCGCCTCCCCATGTTGAATTACTCACTTTTTCTATGCCCATAACAGAAAGTGCACTTAAGTCACCCTGGTGTTCTTGTGCAAAATGTTTAGATACCGCAGAACACTTAAAGAGATCCATTTTACTGGCACCGATAAGTGTCTGCGAATACGAGTCTTGAGGGAACTGTAGTACAACCTACATATTGTTTTTTACATAAACCGCAATTCACCAAATACACCACAAACTTGGTGTTGCAGTTTAAGAAAGCTTTAATTTTATAGCTCTTATTATTGCTAATGGTGTTAAATGTGGTGGTTTTTGTGATGTATTTACAAGTTACACATATATTATGTCCACATCCAAAACAACCAGTGGCATTAAGTCAAGTTGTCTGTGTATCGGTATTGGAGATAAACAAGCTTGGAGAAACGCTGGATCCAATGTTGGGAGCCTTACGTGATATATAACGAACATTATGTAGCAATAAAATCTTGATTTTTTTATTCACATACAAGATTGGAAGATGTGTCTTAACTATATCGACTATCTGTTTGTATTGACGGCTATAGCTAGTGGAGAACGTGATGGTATCATTATTTGAATCGACAATTTTATGTTTATTCAAAAATAAGTCTGACCTCTTGATATTATTTACTTTCGTAATGGCTTTGTCTAGAATATTTTGACTATATCCTCTCTGTATGAGCCTCTCCCTCAAGGCTTTCTGTTGAACTATAAATTCATCATTGTTGGTACAATTTCGTTTCATTCGTATTAGTTCACCTACAGGCAAATTATGAATGACATGAGGAGGGTGGCATGATTCTGCTTTGTATTCACACCATGCATTAAAGGGGTTGTCTTTCAAATTTGGTAGGAATCAGCTATATAGACTACTGATGTATTATGCTAGGAAGTCCATTCTCTTGAATTGGAAACCTCCCAAGAAGCCATCTATCTCCCACTGAATCCAGCTAATGAATGCAGATTTGCCATTATACAAACTCACTTTCCCAGCTAGGGGTGCTCCCGAAAGGTTTAATCTCAATTGGGATTTGTGAAGTGCACAAACAGTGGAGTGGCCTGAAGCCGGACTGCATGTTTCTGTGTCAAGGTGTGCGCTTGTGGTCCTTTTTTTGGGTGTTTGGGAGTTGGGAGGTACAGTGTTTATATCTCTGCATTTATATGAATCGTGTAAGACTCAGAAGATAAGATTTATGTCTCATGTATCTGATCTACTAGTTGGACTTTAGAAGAAGAGTGAAGAAATCAGGCGATACTTTTCAGAGGCGGAGTATATTTGATGGTGAGCTTTCAAGAGTACGAGCTCTCTTCGTCAGACATGATGGTATAACCATCAAATATACTCAGCCTCTAAAAGGTATCGCCTGATTTCCTCACTCTTCTACTACTTTCTATGGCCAGCAGGGTACAACATTATACTACTAGTTGGACTTTCGGCTGAGTGGCACAACATGGATGTAACGGACTGGGATAGTGGATCCACTGGACCACCGCAAGCGGTGGTACAGGCCACACCAGGGAGTGGAGTCTAAGTAGGTCCCGGTTTTCACCAGAGCCCGCCGCAAAGCAGGATGGACTTGCTGCGGGAATCCACCAGGTCGCTACCCCTGATGTGACCTGCTTGCGGAGCCAGCCAAGGCACAACGCAGTACAGAAACGGAAGGCGAACTCGTAGTCGGGGGTCGGGCCAGAAGGTCAGGGCAGGCAGCGAAGGTTCGTGGTAGTTACATGGGCGTAAACGGAACTGGTACACGGAAGAGACGAAACGGAGTGACAGAAGGCTTCCTCGCATAGGTACAGGCACTATGGAATCAAGGTCAAGGAAGAGGTGGAGCCATAGGGTCAGCGGCCAGCAACACCAATTACCAGCGCTCTGGCCCTTTACATTTAACAGAGCCGGCGCGCACCCTAGGGAGCGGGAAAGCGCGCAGGAAAAGCCGGCAGACGGCTGTGACAGAGCAGGAGCCCGGTCAGGTAAGTGTGAGCGCCCGAGGGCGCAACAGGGACAGCGGGGACACGAGCGCACCCGCAGCCCGGACCACGGGCTGTGGCGCTGCTCTTGACAATGGATGGATCGAAATCCTTTGATGTGCTGTGGGTTTACTGCAAAGCTTTAAAATTACTCCTATGTTTGTCTACCTTGCTAATGTGCTGTGTACTTCTGTATTTGGGGTTCTGCTTTGTGTTTTATGCTTTTTATTGATTGAAAAGAACCAGAAATAAAAACTTAAAAAGGGGTCGTCTGGGTCAAATAAAAGTTAAATAATAATCCACTGGTGCCACATAATATATAAAAAAAAACCCTTGTAATCCTCCTACTCCGCTCCAGTGCTCCCCAGTCATTTCTTTTCTTCCTGTTCTCTTCTGAATGGAACGTAATTGGCTGCAGCGGTCATGTGCCTCGGTGTACACCACCATTCAGAAGGGACAGTAATCAGAGGACCAGGAAGAAGAAGAAGAGGAGTACAGGGTTTTTTCTTATTCAATGATTTTATTGAAAAATTCAATAGCGTTGATGCATGTAACAGTTGTCTTATACTGTACATACAGACTGACATGTTGATAGTAACCATGCATTGTACAATAAATTGCTACATCCAACACGTCGATCTAATCTTCCTCCTCCCTTTTGTCAAAGAAAGTAAAGGGTTTTTTATTTACTGTGGCACCAGTTACCTGTTATTTAATTCCTATTTGAACCACTTTAAGCAACAAATACCAATTCTAAATCTTTTGACAAAAAAAGTGACAGTAGAAGAATATGATTTTTGCCGGTCTTTCAGGGATAGCTACTTTTTTTAAATTCAGTTTTAACATTTATCAATATCCATCCAGTAGCCCAGATCATTTGAAAGTCCATCCATTCATAGGCCCCATTAATGGATTTAGCGAAACAGATTGACACCGTAGTGCTTGACAGAGAGTGCTTTACAAAAGGTCAATTTCAGGAAGTAGTTGTCCTACAAGTATAATTCAAAGGGGTTGTCTCACTACCTCAGTCTTGTTTTCTCAGTTTCATTTTTGAATTCAGGGGTGTGTTTACTGGCTTCTACTGGCCTGCAGTGAGTAACTGCTGAGGACACCAGGTCTGTAGCTATAGCAACCGGTGCTGGCAGCCTATCAGGAGAGATTGAACAGATCTGTAGCTATAGTGACCTGAGGAGCTGATGCAGCCCATACAAGAGGGGATATCTAGGAATAGGTAGGACACTGTTAATGGACATATATTGCAAAGTGACTTGTTTTTGCAAGACCTTTAACATAAAAAGCAATCCTTGTAGCGAGACAACCCCTTTAATTTATAGATCTATAGCTCTCCAAACACTAGAGATTTTGGGCCAGTGACCAAAGCCTTTTTATGACCAATTCGAACAGGAGCTAACTGATGGCAGAAATCCGTCAAAATGTTGATCTCCCACGTGGAATTATTTGCCCGTCATGGGGGGCTGCAGTTGAGTAGTTGCCTGTGCTAACTCCACATTTGAATCCCATCAGTGGAGGTCCATACAAGGCCACAGATCATGTGGGTAATTTATCATTTTAACATATGGCACTGAAGTGAAGGTGACAACCTTCAGAAGCAAGCTGCATCTGAAATCTCTAAGGTATGGTCAGCTAAAAAGGCAACCAGGGATCCCACAGAGTCTACGATAGTACATGGAGAACAAACTCCATACAGGAGGTTGCTCTAATCAGCTTCAAAACCAAGATTCATATGCTACCCTATAACCATACATTTTCTCACTAAAAGATTATATTTCAACATGTAGGGACAGGGAACTGAAGAATTTTTACAAATACCGTAGTCAAGACATAAGAGATTTCATCTGGTCTGGGTGCACACAGGTTTCTCTTGTTACATCCATAACCTCTCTTACCAATTAGACACAGCAGGGAGTGACATCACCATGGACGAAGCTTACTCTTGGAGAAGACTTATCTCTAACAATATTAGCTTTTGTTTACAGATAATCACTTGTTTTCACTCCTCAGAGCATGTGCTGATTTTCTTTACTGAAGATTAGATCTCCTGTACTTGCCTCTTTGTAATGTCTCAGCTAGTTACAGATAAGCTAAATAAGCTAATCACTGCTACAAAACCCCCCACATGAAAAGCGAGTAAAGAAAAGGTGACTGTGAAAACTCGGTGAAAAACCCCTTTTTTAAAAGGGTCTCAACTTCCACAGAATACCAATAATATAGTTTCCAATGTTTTATACCAAAGATTTGTTCCTATTGTGCCTAATTTGTCACTATCTTTGTCTAAAGAATATATAGAAAATAATTAAATCTTTCCCCCCTGGGGGAAGCAACTGGGGTAATACTATGATTATGAAATGTGATATCAAAAATTACTTATTATTTAAAATATTATGGGATTTTTTTGTCCTATACTTATAAGCACTAAGTCACTGAGTCATCTGAGTATATTACGGTATTTTTTCACTTTGCTATATAATTATTTCTTACTTTCGTGCACTTTACACTTTATTATGCATTTTTTGTGATGAATTAATGTAATCCTATCTTTTGTGTTACATAATAATATAATATATTTTAATAAAAAATATATATATAATTTTATAATATTTAAATATGTTTTTGGGTATGAAATGTAGTGGCCTATATGTGAATTATTATTTTTTTTTATATGGAAAAATCCCGGGTTTTTTGTTTATACCCACCACTTTTTTTTGCAATTTTTTCTATGTATTGTGGATTAGAATTAAATAAAGCTTATTAAAAAAATGTTTCTACTTCTCTTAAATTTAGTTTTGCCGACGGGGTCTTAGTGATATATTGATTTGCAGTTGATCCAGGTTTTGTTTAGCTTGCTTTGGTGTATGATCGTTCCTATTGTGCCTAATTTGTCATTATCGTTGTCTAAAGAATATATAGAAAAATATTAAATCTTTATGTTTTTTACATGCTGATACTTTGTTAATAATTTTTCCAAAAATGTGACCCCCCTAATAAACAAAACAAAAGAGGCCGTCCCATTCCCCATGAAATTTAATTTAGGAATTGGTGGGCCAGGAAATAAAGTTACTATTGGAATGAGAATTACAGCTCAGGGACACTCTTTCTAGTTCACTTAAATAAATTTGCATCCATATAATTAGAATGGCGTCTTGGCATCTCGTGGAGGGGCTACTTACCGGTCTTATTCTCTTCAGCTATTCACACCCCATCTTCTGTTCCTATATTCTCCCCGTTCCGACCTTCGGCTGGGGTACACAAATCCGCATGGATTCCATGCTAAATGTATTTTTTGCTTGAAGCAGACGATCATCCCAGCGCAATAGCCAGCCACACAAACTCATAAATCTTGTCAACGAAGATTGCTTGCCTGCCACTTCCAGCACATCATGGCTCACCTGAATGCAGTTTATCTTTGTTTTTCAGCTTGAATCCCTGAACACGAGGTTAATCACTGTGAATCCATGCTTGGGAAAGGCCAGAAGACGTATCCAGTGGCACACACACTATTTTCTCTCTGTAGCTCGCCTTCCCTTTAATAGCCAAGTTTTTGCTCCAGTGACAAAAAAAAATAGAATTTTTTGCAATGAGGCTTCAAACCTTGATGAAGTTACAATCACTTGCAATAATATCCAGTTCTTTCTGTGTAGGTTACTTCTATGAAAGGTCATGGACAAATACAGGAGAGAGGCAGTCATCTGTCTGGAAGAACCGGCATTACTGACAAAGGCTTTCGGGGGGGTTTTGGAGGGACAGAACTTTTGGGGAACAAAGGTCCCCTTCTTTCTACAATATAATTTTTAGTACGATTTGAGCTGAATTCATGACTAAATCCCCTAATTTAATGAGGTTTGCAAATTCCTGTTCACATGCAGTGTAACATTCCAGCATGCATTCTTGGTGCAGGAAAAAAAAAAAAAAAAACAATCATGGAAGCAAGAATCTTGCTATTTTTTTGTTAATTTGCATAAAAACGAGTATTAGTTAAGAATAAACAGGAGCTAATCCCATGCAAAAAAACCCCAAAAACTTAAAGGGGAGGGGTGTGGAGTCGGGAAGCCCAAGCCCGACTCCTCAATTTTCCCAAATCCCACCGACCCCGACTCCCCTCAAGCCGGGCTGTTTAAATAATAACTTTTTCTGTGAAACTATAACATCAGGGTGTTTATCCCTTTATCAATAATCAAACTATTTTGGAAGAACAAAACACTTCCAAGCAAAAAGGGGAAAAATGTTTTGTTTTTTTTGAACATTGGTAGAGTTAAGAAAAAGCTGTATTTGTATCCAAGTCCATCCGCACCAACATGGAAAGTTAGAAGAGACCTGGGGTCAATTTTGGTCAAGATTGCTTGATTCTGATCCGAGCCCAGAAGGATTAGGGAGTATTGAAAACCAAAAGGGGGATTTACAAAACAACAAAATAATAAAAAATTAACACTTTGTTTTTAGGGGCAAAATAAACTAAGCAGATCCTAAATACTTGCAAGTCAAATTTATATATAAGATAGGTAAGATGACTGTATTTTACAATTACATTTAGCCTCAATGTACAAAGCTGTAGTGGATGGTGAGATATGGAGCCTGAAAGTCACAAGTTCAAACCATTTGTTACCATTTTGCTTGTCAGTGTAAAATATATTTATTGGATATGACTTTAAACACAAAAAATTGTAAATATCAAAAAACTGCAGGAAAATTTATGGAGTCTCTGAATTTGTTCTGAAAATAATATTGCCTCCATCAGATCCTGCATACTTTGACCTCACATCTGATCCCCATTATTTCCAGGCTAGAGAACGGCCTCTCTACACTAACTTGGGTTTGGGACAAAGCGGTGACCACAGGGGCATCATCTCTAACAATCTCGGGGTATAAAGGAATTGCCTCAGCCACAGTCTTGATGAATGGTTAAACTCTTCTACTTCTTTGAAATCAGGTGAAAAATGTTGCTAAAATCTGTTTGCCCAGGAGCAGAATCTTTTCCCCCTGGGGCAGCGCTTTGCCTGCTCCATTTCATCAATTACACTCCTCATGTGATAAGGCTGTAGATATGGGAGTAGTAGCACTGGCCGGACCCATTCCTCTTGCTCTTTGCAATTCGAACTAACTGGACCAAATGATTATATATTTTGGGAGTCGGAGTCGGCCCCTTTTTTATAAACGACTCGACTGCTGCAAAATAGCCACCGACTCCGACTCCACAGCCCTGCTTAAAGGGGTTGTCTCGCTACAAAGATTCGCTTTCAACATGTAGGGAACACTATGAAGACGTTTTCCAAATTTATTGCTTTGTTAATTTTTTGTTGTTAAGGAACTAAAAGTGATTTTATCACCTTCTGTGCTCTCTCTGGTTCCCCAAGTGACCGACCTGTGTACTTCTCCACCCCCTGCTGTTTGTTCTATCGGATAGCAGGGAGGGACATCATCACACAGGTCCTGGCAGCATAGAACTCCGGACAGTGAGAACTTGTTTGTTATCTGATCTTTCAGACAAAAGACAGTAATTACTGCTGTTTACTTTAACTCAGAAGCTTCCTTGGTCCTGACAGCAGGAGATTAGCAGAATTCTAAATACTTGGAGCTCATATGCTAATTACAGACAGCTTGACCAGGAAGTGGCAGAGCAAAGCAGCATTATTTCATTCATGCATCCCATGAAACTTTGAGATGAGACAACCCCTTTAAAATAAAAAAATCCAAAGCAGAAATCCGAGTGCATCCTAAGGTTTCTGCCAGGGAATCCTCAAAGTATTGGGTTAAATCTGCCCTAATGATGCCTATAACATAGCAGTTGTGCTACAGTAATTGCCACTAACCGCTGTGGTTTTCGAGTAAGTACAGTTAAAATGGATCAAAACCAAATAATTCACCTGTACTTCAGTGGTAACTCGTGTGTTTTTGGATGCAGAATTATCGAGTTGGCCGCAAAACCTCCTTATGAAGTATCAAGGAAACGTGCGTCGAGGTGCTGTGTGCCTTCTAGGGGTAATGCCTTGCCGCACTTGTATTATTACTACTTCTTTGAACTAAGTCACTTTTCTGAGGATACGCCTTTATGTTGCCCGTATTTTTCACAGATCGTGTTTATAATACTCGTATTCATCAGCATTTGCACTTTATATTTATCTTTAGCTTTGCTCACATTTTTTTAATAATTGCACATGAAGGGTTATCCAATTTTTATATTATTTTTATAGTATGAGGTTAGGCTAGGTTCACACGGCTTATTTGCAGGGTGTAATTACGCCCCGCAATTACGCCGTGTGGCCAGGGGCGGGAGCGGGGGAGGAGGCGGGGGGCCGGCACCTCGCCGGCCCATAGACTTGCATTACTTCACATGTCACTTATCTCCCCGCCCGGCGGATTCGCCGAGCAGGGAGAGGAGATGTAATCCATAGTTCTCTATGAGAACTGTGGATTACCGTAATGACTGGGACGTATTCCAGCGTATTCCAGCCGTAATTTGCGCACTCCGGCGCGTAATTACGGACTGAAATACGTCCCATTTTAAGACGTGTGAACATAGCCTTATATGTATTGTTTTAATATTTTTTTTATTTTTATACATTAATTGGTATCATTTCTTGGTGGTTTGTATACGATTTATTGTGGCAATACTACATGTAAGGGCACCTGTCACGTACACGCTTACCAGCACTATCCGTCCAAGAAAGTCAGATCTATTAAACTATAACAATTTATTCCATACGCTAAACACCATAGACGGAAAAAAACTCAAACACCAAAATTGTGTTTTTTTGGTCATTTTACAGTCCCTAAACCTGGAATAAAAGTGATCAAAAAAGTTGCATGAATTCAAAACTAGTACCGTATTTTTCGGACTATAAGGCGCACATAAAAGCCTATGATTTTCTCAGAAATCAAAAGTGCGCCTTATAGTCCGATGCGCCTTATATATGAATCAATTCTTCATTTGTGTTTTGTTCAGAACGTATTTACAGCTAATTTAGTGACACTTATTTGTAACTGATTGGTAACCGATTTCCGATCGTAAATACGTTCCGAAATCAGTCACAAATCAGTTGCAAATAAGCTTCACTAAGTGTGACACGTATTTCGCGATACAGCACGGAAATATGTACTATGTATTGACTTTGTTACAACTTTACAAGTTGAGAGTTATTGTGAAAGTGTTGAATAAAGTTTGGCTTGCGGTCTGAGCTTTGTTTCATTTAATGTGCCGCGCCTTATAATCCGGTGCGCTTTATATATGAACCAAGACGACTTAACAGGCGCTCATTGATAATGCGCCTTATAATCCGGTGCACCTTATAGTCCGAAAAATACGGTACAAATAAAAAGTACGCTTCAGCCCACAAAAAAATGGACCCTCCCTCAAGTCTGTAGATAGAAGTACAAAAGTTATTGCTCGCAGAGAATGGTGTCGCGGAAAAAATATGAAAAGTAGAACAGGTTCGGATTTTTTTTTTACGGTACCAAAACATGACGAAAATCATACATATTTGGTATTGTCGGATTCATATCAACCAGTAGAATACAGATAACACATCATTTATACCAAAGATTGAACACTGTAAAAATAAAACCTCCAGAAACACGGCGGCGAGTGTTTTTTTTTTCACATTTTGCCCCACTTAGAATTTTTTTTGCGGTTTCCCAGTATATTCTATGGTACAGTGAATAACCCCATTAGAAAGTACATTTTGACCCACAAAATAAAATCCCTCGGTCTATGTAGATGAAAAAATTAAAAAAGTAATCACTCTGGAAAGGTGGGGAGGAAAAAAACGAATGATAAAAATAGGCTTGGTCATTAACTCCTTAACGACCGCCACCGTCTTTTGGCGTCTGGCATTTTAGGTCGTTTAGACATCGCTGCAGACATCGGAGTTTGCGGCTCCCGGTGCCGCAGCAGCACTGAGAACGAGGATGTACTACACAGCCCTGATCCCAGCGCAGCTCTTGTGAGCACCGGGAGCTCACCCTTTGCTTTAACTCTTTGATTACTGAGGTTCATCACCGTAGCGCAATCAAACAGTTTCCCTGCTCTGTCGGGTGATCGGAACGCCCGGTGACCCGACAGAGCCCGGGGAACGGCTGCACTGTCAGCCCTGGGGAACTAGAGTAACCCCAGGGCTGTCTGTGTAAGAAGTCAGTGATCAGGACAGACTGTGTCCTGTCCTGATCACTGCCTGTGTCAGACTATAATGTATTAGCATATATGAATATGCTAATACATTACCAAGCGTAAAACAGTTCTCCCTTCATGGGATTTAAAAAAAAAAGCTAAAAACCATAAAAAGTGTAAAAATAAATAAATAAATAAATTAAAAAAATATTTAATAAAAATTAATTGTGCATACATTACAAACACAAAAAAAAACCTACACATATTAGGTATCCACACAACCGTAATAGCCTGCAGAATAAATCTAACACGTTAAGTGTGAAATGTGAATAGTGTAAAAAAAAAAAAAAAAAAAAAGTTAAAAAAATGTGAAATAAAATTAAAAAAATTCTGCAATTATTTATAAGTGAATATAACCTATTCCCCCATAGGCCATGTTCAGACGGCTTATTCAAGCCATAATTGCGAGCCGGATTGCGCTCGCAATTCCGGCTTGAATAAGGGGCGGGGCGGGGACGGAGCCCGGCGGTGGCGCCGCTCGCCGGCCCCATAGACTTGCATTATCCACGGCGCGTATTGCGCCTGGATAATGTACATGTCACTTTCTCCCCACCCGGCGGATTCGCCGAGCGGGAAGGAGCGACGGAATCCACTGTTCTCTATGAGAACTGTGGATTACCGTAATTACCGCGACGGATTGGTGCCGGACAGAAGCGCAAATCCGGCACGCAGTACGGCGCCAATCCGCGGCGAAATAAGCCGTGTGAACAAGGCCATAAAGTACAACTTGTCTCGAATAAAACGAGGCCTCATACAACTGCGTTATTGAAAAAATAAAAAAGTTACAACTGTTGAAACGCAAGGAGGCAAAAACTAAAAACATGTTCTGGTTATTAACTACTTTTCAGGCGTTCGGCTTCAGGGGTTAATGAGTTAAAGGGCACGTATTCCCAGAGTGGTTTTGAAGTTACCTAATATTGTTCAGTAGCACAGAACACCGTCCCAACAAAGCAGATTACCAGAAAGAAGATCCCCCTCTAAAACCACACAGCATTACCTGGATGCGGTATTGAAATAGGTTAATCATACAAGAGGCCATTTAAAGGGAACCTGTCACATAGGTGATGCCCCCCTTGCTGAGGACGGCACAAGCTAGTGTCAGACCTGCTGTTTCCAGTGCTGTGTCCCTTATTCTGTAAGATGCTGGAGTTTTCGTGTATTTAATGCTCCAATCTGCAGTTTTCAGCCAGAAGAGTCATTCAAAGTCAGTTTTTTTCCAAACCCCTCCCACATGAGGCTAGCCCCGCCCACCTCAACTTATAAACCTATTACTTTGAATAGGTAGAAACATGTGAATATCTGTCTGGTGGGCGGGGCTAGCCTTTGGGGGGGTGGGGCTAACACCAGCTCAAGAATAAGATTTGAGGGGTAAATGCTCTAAAACTAAAGCATCTTACAGAATAAGGGACACAGCGCTGGGAACATCAGGTCTGTCACTAGCTTGTGCTGCCCTCAGCAAGGGGGGTATCACCTATGTGACAGGTTCTCTTTAAAAGACTGTTTTTCCTGATACAGCTCAATGTAGAGTCTGGGGCACGTTCGTTTCAGCACAAAAAGTTTCAGACACAATTTAATTAAGATTTTTTTTTCAGGGACTGCTCTGAAATACGGTGAATACCCGAGAGCTGCTGTGTGAATGAGGAGGGGTTTGGGAAATTAATTTGTAGAAGAACAAAAAGAGAAAAAAACCTGGTGAAATGAATGTGAACTGTCACTTGAAAGTAATTAAAATTTCCTGAAACTCTGCAGCCCCGATCACCATTCTCCCAACTACACACCAGCCACAGCAAACAGATGCAAATAAAAAAGTTAACCTTTTCTGCCTCAGTCACCGATTTGCAAGAAAGTGGCTCTACTAGTAGGCGGCCAGGTTGTACTATGTATATTGTGCAGGTTCACTAAACAACATCAGGATTTCTAATAGATTTACCTATTGGGGACCAAAATTAAAGGAGTTTTCTCACTATAAAGATTAGCTTTCAACATGTAGGGACAGGTAATTGAAGAGATTTTCTAAATATATTTGCTTTTACTTTAGTCAGGAGAGAAGAGACTTTATCGACTCTGAGCGCACATAGGTTTCTATGGTTACCTGATCATTACTCTGCTATCTGATTAGAGTAGAGAGTATTGTCACCATTGTCGGAGCGCTCGCTCTCTAACAAGATTAGCTTTTGTTTACAGATCCTCACAGCACATGTAGCTTTGTTTACTTAAGATGTACTGCTTGTTGTAATGTCTCATTTAGTTACAGATCACTATTATAGAACCACCTACAGCCTGAAAAGACCAAAGTGAAATAAAATCTGGCTATGGCTGTGAAATTGCATGGTGAGAAAACCCCTTTAACAACCAACATTTTAATGTGATCGGGTAAAGCTGCACAACATTGCCGGATGTAGGAGCCAGTCCGCCTGAGGCCAGTGCCAAACTGAGCGATACCACCTATTTTTGGGGGCAGTGTTTATAAATGCTGTGAATACTTGCAGCCTGTCGCAGGCCACCTGAAACTCTTTGGCGGGCCACGTGTGGCCTGTGGACTGTATGTTGTGCAGGCCTGTGATACATCACCACTTACACTGTGTCACCCTTTCAAGTTTCCAATGTTTCTTAGTAAAGACAGAACTGAATTTATTGCATTTGTCAATTTATGTGGTTGCCAGATATTCATGTATTAATGCTTAATATCGTTTTTTATAAGTTTAATATCACTTGTACATACCTTCACTGCACAGTAATCACTTTCTTCAATAAGTCTAGAAGTAACGCTTTCAGGTGAAATATTATAGTCCAACCTTAAAGGGGTGTTATCGTTTGAGCTGTTTAGCTAATTTTCTCAGATTGAGTTTGAAATCCAGGGGCGTGTCTCCCCCTCTGGGCGGGTGTTCCTTCCTCCCAGGAGGCGGTCTCCCTCACTGAGGAACTGTGACATCATCATTTTGTATGAAGCAGGGATGCAGAAGGTTGTCTGGAATATAACAGCTCTGTAGCCTCCTGCCTGCTTATGTCTGCACCCTTGAGGCTCCAAACACCAGCCAAGCACCTGTCATATGTCTTAGTTTACACAAAAATGACGCTGAAAGCCAACAGCTTTAACTTCTAGTGGTGTTCACCCAAATTTTACTGACAACAGGCAGAGACCTTTACTCAACTACAAGGACAAATTTCAGCTTCAAGTAAAGATCTCTGCTTGCTGTCAGTGACATGAGTGAAAACAACAAAAGGGGGGGAAGCAATCAGCTTTGAGAGAAGACCCTACTCACCCTGTAACTGATTGGGCTGTTGGGTGCAGCGGTAGAGCAGTGATAGAGTATTGCTTTTACAAACAAGGGGTTTGGCGTTCTAGTCCCCTCAAAAGAGTATATTCCCCCCCCCCCCTAAATTTACACAATGTAAGAGACCTAAAATATATTATGTCAATCTCTATAATGATTTTTATATACACATACATAGCTCCCCTAAAATCATGTCTCATCCCCCAGAGTATATGCATTGTATCACATATGTTGGAAGTGCTTGGTGTGAACTACTGTGACAATGGGACACTATATTTGGGGAGCTTTGTGTGTGTTAAAATTGAATAAAATTATAGATGTCTACACATATATTTTCATATCTTTACATATGTGTACAATTTATAAAAGAAAAAAAAAATAAGGATGGGGGTGGTACTCCTAACCTTTATCTTGCAGAGTGGATCACTAACGCAACTGCCCCTATACAAGCAGCTTATGCAGGGCACAGTGTTGAATCCTTATGTTATACACTACAGATGATGACGTCAAAAAGGAGGCGGGGCTTGCATAGCCCCGAGGAACAGAATGCCTCTTTTCAAGTATTAGCTTAGGGCTGGATCTTGAGGAGTTGAAACAACCTCTTGCAAAACCCCTTTAAAAAGGGAGATCATTCCCCCATAGAGCTGGGAGATGTTTTATAGAGCCAGCAGACCTTGGTTTCACTAAACGATTTAACAGCTCAGAGGGGAATAAACACAGAGTGTGCAGGCAGCCAATCACAGTGCAGGGGGCGTGTCTAGGGAATCGACCAGGGGCCGTTCCGACCAGCAACAGAGCAACAGAATACAGATTTACAGAGAAGCTCATATCTGCTAAACCAAATGACTGGGTAATGCAACCCAATTTCAAAAGTGCTTATTTTTACTGTCCCCCCTAATCTGAGACATGATCTTTGTAACGATAAAACCCCTTAATGTCTTTATCGGCTCTCAGAAGCCTGAAGTACGCTGCAGCTCCAAGCGTGCAATCTCCATTGCCCTCCTGCTCGTTTGCACCTGCAGGTTGGACTATAAGGCTATGTTCACACGGCTCAATTGCGGGACGTATTTCGCCCCGCAATTACGCCGTGTGTATGGGGGCGGGGGCGGGAGCGGGGCGGCCGGCAACCCGCCGGCCCCATAGACATGCATTATCCACGGCGCGTTTACGCATTGAATAAGTAGCTTTTAACTTCTCTCCCCGCTCGCCGTATTGTGCGAGCAGGGAGAGGAGACGTAATCCATAGTTCTCTATGAGAACTGTGGATTACCGTAATGACTGGGACGGATTTCGGCGCGAATTATGGGCTGAAATATGTCCCAGAATAAGCCGTGTGAACATAGACTAATATTTCACCTGAAAGCGTTACTTCTAGACTTATTGAAGAAAGTGATTACTGTGCAGTGAACGTATGTACAAGTGATATTAAACTTATAAAAAACGATATTAAGCATTAATACATGAATATCTGACAACCATATATATTGAGAAGTGTACTACAAGGATAAGGGAAAATCCTGTATGTTGCCGCTGGAACAGAGTAACCGGTGATATGACTTATGGCAGGGGCGTCAAACTGCGGCCCTCCAGCTGTTGGGAAACTACAACTCCCATCATGCATTTGTATAATCTATGACAGTGGGCATGATGGGAGTTGTAGTTTCCCAACAGCTGGAGGGCCGCAGTTGGATACCCCTGACTTATGCTAAGGAAAGAAGGTGGAAATTTGAGATTGGAGGACTAATTGCATTTGTGTCAACCAAAAAAACTTTACTGCAATTTCTCTGTGCTCCAAACTGGTTGATTAACAAACTCCTCAATAAAAGTGAGAGATTAACAATTAGCAGAATAATAAAAGGATTTTAATTAATATCTGTAGAGATTCAAGTCTTGATCATGGCACAAATTATCATCCACCCTTATTAAAAGATAGCTGCAATGCCATGGCAATCAGAATTGATTAAGAGGTAAACTCTGCATTGGGGTTGTGCATACATCGGGCACAGACAGACTTTGGTTCTTGCCTTATTGGTTCCAAGTTTTCAACAGTAGGGGAAAGATTCAAAATGTCCTATCCTCTTCCCTTCATCTACATCTTTCCCCACCCTTGGTTGAACTTGATGGACATAAGTCTTTTTTTCATCTGCACTAACTATATATGAGGAAGCCACATTGTTAAGGTGACAATACACAGAGTGGCCGCAGAATTGCCTTGAACCACATAAGGCGCACTTTACCTGTGTTTTTAATTGTCTTGATTAATGGCCACAATAAGTTGTCAAAACTGCATGACCACTGACAAGATTAATAATGAATAACAATGTTAATAGGATGCGGTTTTAACAGTCTTGACCGGCAAATTCCTGCAGTCACTAAGGCAAATTAAAAACACAAGTGTAACATGGGTATCTTAGTGACACTGAAAATCCAGAGCTCCATGTATTACTACCCTTAAAGGGGTTTTCCCATCTGGCTGTTTCACAGAGTCTGTTCTTCTCAATCAGCTTCAGGCTCACACTTCCTGTTCAGGCGGTGGGTGGTTCTACAGCAGTGACTGACATTTCAGCTCTGCTATTCCTAGCAGTGTTTCTCAACTCCAGTCCTCAAGACCCACCAACAGGTCAAGTTTTCAGGATTTCCTCAATATTGCACAGGTGGTTTAATTATGGTCAGTGCATTCTATGGGAGATCCTGAAAACAGGACCTGTTGGTGGGCCTTGTGGACTGGAGTTGGGGAACACTGTGTTAAAAGGGACATTGGTGATGGAGGGGTTTAAAGAGCAGGGCACAATGCTACATAGATCTAAGGGGTTAACGTTTGTTAGTGAGAAAAATAAACAAGCTGCTGTGCTGCTGATAAGATACAGCAGGGAGTGACGGTTCCATCCCAGCCAGAGCTACTAGAGCAGGAAGAGGTGGTTGGTAACCTAGGAAAGCTTGTGAACAGAAGCAGGAGATAAAACTGCTCTAACCAAAACTGGAACAGCAATGTGTTTGGTAATAGTATTTATTTACCTTTGCCTAAGCTAATTAATGTGGCGAGAATACCACATTTATTTAAGGTTAAAAAGCAGCTATACAATTGTGCATCCGAGTTAGAGGAAGACACTTAAACTCGTCACCCAAGGGAACGTATACAGTGTAGCTGGGTATGCATTAAGTGCAGGGGAGTTATTGAAATTTAACAAATGTAAAGAGGTTCTCTGACTAAAGACCTTTTCTATAAAAATGAGAACCCCGGGACTGTCAGCTGAATCTGCAAGTCCTGCTTCCAGCTGATGTTTTTTTTTTATCTAGCTGAAGCTGTGGCCAGCTAGGCATGGTCTCTGTTCCTTTGCTTACATGATGATTATTTTGAAGGCTGACTGCCCAGGTACTACACGGATGACTTAAAGGGGTTGTCTCACTACATCGTTTAATCTTACCCCAGTCCTGTTTTCAGATTCATTTTTGAATTCAGGGGCATATTCACTGGCTACTATAGGCCTGCAGTGACGAGCAGCTGAGGACACCAGGTCTGAGGTCTGTAGCTCTAGCGACCAGCACTGACAGCCTATCAGGAGAGATCAAACAGGTCTGTAGCTATAGCGACCAGCACTAGCAGCCTATCAGGCTATAGCGACCTGAGAAGCTGATGCAGCCCATACAAGAGGGGATATCTAGGAATAGGTAGGACACTGTTTATGGACACATATTGCAAAGTGACTTGTTTTCTCAAGATCTTTAACACAAAAAGCAGCAATCCTTGTAGTGAGACAACCCCTTTAAGTTTAGAAAATCTGCCACTTCCCTCTTCTAATATCCAATTTTAGCTTAAAAATCCCCATTAGCAATGATCTGTAGAAGGAGCCTGCAGTGGGTATAAAATCAAGAGCAACTGTACTCTAACAAGAATTATGTATGGACACAATAGGGATTTAGTATAAATATAGTCTAATGGCCAAATAAATACTTACTATCCGTTTCCATAGCTTGTGATCATGAGGCTCTTAAACCCATAGCCTCTAAATTAAAATATTTCCTGCCGCTTGGTATGTGGTAGACATAGTTTTCGCCTAAAAAGAGCAAATCAGGAAGCTCATTATGTTGTTTGGTAATACTAACCAGTTCTTCCTAAACGTCAGTATCCAAGACTAAAACACCCAAGGTAACATAATTGAAGTTAAATGGCCTGACCCTGAATTCATGCTGTTGCAGATGGTAAAGCAAGGATCTAACGCTGTAACAGTGGCATTAAACTCTTCACTCACACTGGGGAAGTTCACGCGATCGCTTTTCGTGCTTTGCTGTGTGACTTTTATGAACCTTTATTTGCTTTTATTTGCAGCGCACAGAGTCAGGACATTCTCGGGGAATCAAAGCTTTAGCGCACACAGCTGTATGGGGATCACGGGATGGACGCTTTTTCTACCAGTCATCGGCCGACACATTTCACACTGTAGATAGAGGACACTGGTTTTGAACCACAGGCAATGAACATCTCATTTTCTCTCTTCAGCACCTGTACATCTGCAGCCCATCTCAAAATATTCTCACTCCTCCCAGAGAGGAAATTCAGACTCGTCTTGCTGTGCAATGAAAGTCTTGTGGTTCTGCTCTTCTGTATCATTTCCATTTTTAGAGGCCCTGGCGAACATGTTATTAATAAGGGACTTTAATAAAGTCGTGTAACGAGAACTCAATGTGCAAGGTATCTTTATTACCTTATTTATTTATAAGCTGCTGAATTGCAAATAACGTTCCAAATGTCTTCAGGTGCCGGATGGGAAGTATGTGAATGTAGCAATTAACATGCCGAGGAAAATGTTAGAAAAGAAAATGTAGAAACAAAAGGTCAAGTTGCCTTGAAAATACTTAAGATTTCCAGAAAGCAATAAAATATCACTTACAAACGCAGGCAACTTTTAATGAAAGGGGGTTGCCCCACTTTAGGCTAAGCTCAGAACTCCCATTCATGTCTATGGGAGAGCCCTGACCACCTTCCCATTCAGAACAGAGAGGTTTTGAGGCTCGTTTAGGAGACAGGCGAGGGTCTCAGAGGTGGGACTCAGACCTATCAGACAATGATATCTAAGCGATATGCCATCATGGTCTACAGTGGAATAAGGGTGCTTTCACACAGTGCGTTTTTGGTGCATTTTTTAACGCGTTTTTTACGCAGCAATGTACAGCAGTTAATGCTGTACATTGTTGCATAGAAATCGCGGCAAAAATCGTGGTAAAAATCACGATTTTGCCGCAAATTTTGTGCAGCAAAATCGTGATTTTTTACCACGATTTGTCGCGATTTTTGTGCAACAAAGTACAACATTAACTGCTGTACCTTCCTGCATAAAAAACGCGTTAAAAAATGCACCAAAAACGCACTGTGTGAAAGCACCCTAACTCCTTCAAGATAGGAAATGATATTGCTAAATAACTGCAGTCTATAATTGAACAAACATGCAATGCTGCTGATCTAACACAAATAAGGGCACTTTCTGCATTTGTACCAGCTTTGAGTGGCAACCGAACCTCTAAAAGTAGATCTTCAACCAAAAATAAAACCTGGCTACACTCTTGATACCTTTTGTGTACAGGCAGTCCCCGACATACACTGTTCCAACTTACATCTGTCCCCTTGTTACAAACGGAGACTTATGGGGCATGCTGGTGTTTGTAGTTCCCTGTTCCACGGCAGATAGTAGCTGTGGAACGACAAGTTCCAGCATGCCACAGCAGCACGAGGTGAAAATGAGGTGAAATCTTCTTAACACGGGCACAGATAGCAAAATAAAAACCCTTCCCTGCACTATCCAAACCTAAAAAAACCCTTTTGTGCTGTAGTTACATTTAATAAATATACCTGTTCTAACTTGGATACAAATTAAACTTAACAAAAAACCTACAGTCCCTATCCTGTTCGTAACCCAGGGACTGCCTGTAGTCTCTCTAGTAAGATTAGCTCTTTGTGCCATAGACTACTTAGATGCTGTCAAAGAAACTAAAGGCATAACACCATGGCCAGCCATTGGAATTTCCACCTCCTATGGACCCAAAAAGAGCTCTCCCTCTTCCTCTCTGTTGGGAAACGGCCACAAAAGTAAACTGTCCTCTCCTTCCAGTCACACATTTAAATGCTTTGTCTTAAAAAGTGACATAGTTAATACAAATGTCCATCAAGTTCATCCAAGTGTGGAGAAGATGTGGATGAAGGGAGGGGTAGAGGAAATTTTTAAGCTGATGCAGACTTTGGAATCCATAAGGCAAGAACCAGTCTTCCCTAAAGGAGTATTTTATTTCTGACCCCAAAATCGCCATCAGACTGGATCTAGACGTTTTATACGGCTACATAGGTATTAACATTATTTCATTGTAAGTGGTTATCTAAGCCTTTCTTAAAGCCTTTACCTGCTCTTGCTGTGAACAGCTCCTGGGGCGCTTATTTCACAGATCCACACTCCTCATAGTGAAGAAGGCTTTTCTCTTCTAGATATTTAATCCTTTTCTCTTCAGACGAAGATAACGTCCTTTTGTCTTTTGAGGGGATTTTCCATGAAATAGCTTTTTACCATACTTTATGTTGGGGCCATCTATATACTTATATAAATTAATCATGTCTCCCCGTAGCCGTCTATTTTCAAGACTAAACAGGTTTCTTTTATTCTTCTCATATTGCTTCCAATATCCTACACATTTCGGACTAGTTGAGGTCCTTAGTTGTGATACGGGACTGGAAGCAAGAAATAAAAATGTAAAAGAAAGAAAACTAAATTAATGGGAGCACCGGAAACAACAGGACCTATTCTTGGTTTTCAAATTTTTAGTTTCCGCCTTCATATCACATGTAAGGACCTGAATTGTTATGAAACGCGTAGGTTGTTGAAAGTGCTTACAACTCCATTTGTTTTTAACAGGATAAAAAGAAACCAACAAAAAAAAAAAACCGGAAGATTTGATCATCCCTTACCCTGCTGCTAGAAAGACTTTACTATTGGATATTCTCCTCATGTTTGCATTTCAAAAGATAGACAGTATCTCACAAAGTTAGTACACCCCTCACGTTTTTATAAATCTTGTATTGTATCTTTTCATGGAACAACACTAAAATATGACACTTTGATGCAATGTAAAGTAGTCAGTGTACAGCTTATAAATTTGTGTAAATTTGGTGTGTCCTCAAAATAACACATAGCCATCAATGTCTAAAAAACTGGCAACAAAAGGGAGTACTCCCCTAAGTGAAAATGGACAAATTGTGCCCAATTTGCCATTTTCCCTCCATGGTGTCATCTGGCTCGTTAGTGTTACAAGGTCTCAGGTATCAATGGGGAGCAGGTGTGTTAAATTCAGGGCTGTGGAGTCGGAGTCGGAGGCTATTTTGGAGGAGTCTGAGTCGTCATAAAATGGACCGACTCCGACTCCCAAAATATATAATTAGTTGTTCTAGTTAGTTCGATGCAAAGAGTAAGAGGAATTGGGTCCGGCCAGTGCTCCTGCTCCCATATCTTCAGCCTCATCACATGAGGATTGTAATTGATGACATGGAGCAGGCAAAGCGCTGTCCCAGGGGGAAACGATTCCGCTCCCATGACAAACAGATTTCAGCAAAATTTTTCACCTGTTTTCAAAGAAGTAGAAGAGTTTAACCATTTATCAAAACGGACGGTGGGTGAGGCAATTCCTTTAGACCTGCCACGGGTGTGCCTGCGAACCCCGTCCCGGGTCGCAGGCACACCCGTGGTCCCTGCACGAGCGGCACCGGGACCCTGCCTACTTACCCGGCCACGCTTCTGCTGCAGCTCCAGTCTCTCTCTGAAATTTAAAGGGCAAGCGCACCGGTAATTGGTTATTGCCGGTCACTGCCCTTATTTAAGCCTGCCCCTTCCTGTGTCTTGTGCTAGATCTTTAGTGCCAAGAGCCTATAGAGAAACCGTTCCTAAGCCTTGTTCTGATTACCGTGTGCCGTAATGTTTGCTTCCGTTCCTCGACCACAAATCTTGCCGCCTGCCCTGACCTTCTGCCTGTCCCCGACTACGAGCCTCCCTGACGTTTTTGTACCACGCTACACCTCGGCTGCCTCCGCAAGCAAGTCACGTCAGGGGTAGCGACCTGGTAGACTCCCGCCGCAGCAAGTCTATCCCGCCTTGCGGCGGGCTCTGGTGAAAACCGGGGGCTACTTAGATTCCGCTCCCTGGCGTGGCTATTACCATCGCTTGCGGCCGTCCAGAGGATTCACTATCTCCGACCGTGACAATACCCTGACATTGTTAGAGATGTTGCCCATGTGGTCACAGCTTTGCCTCCAACCCAAGTTAGTGTAGAGAGGCCGTTCTCTAGCCTGGAAATGATTGAGATCAGATGTGTGGTCATGTCTGCAGGATCTGGATGGAGGCAATTTACTATTTCTCGAACAAAATTCAGGACTCCCACAAATGTTCTGCAGTGTTTTGCATATTTACAATTTTTTTTGTGTCCTAAAGTCATGCCCAATAAATATATTTTAAAACTGACAAGCAAAATGGTAACAATGGTTTGGACTTGTGACTTTCAGGCTCCATATCTCACCACCCATTTACAGCTTTGTACATGAGGCTACTGTATTTTTATAACAGTCTTTCTACCTATCTTATACATAAATTTGACTTGCAAGTATTTAGCATCTGCTTGTTACAGTTTTGCTCCTAAAAATCAAAGTGTTAATTTTTTTTTTTGTTAGTATTTGGGAAATCCTCCTTTGGTTTTCAATACTGCCTGAATCTTTCTGGGCTCTGAATCGGATTCAAGCACATCTTGACAAAATCTGACCCCAGGTCTCTTCTAACCCCATTCCCAATGTTGGTGCGGGACTGGACTTGGATACAAATACAGCTTTTTCTTCATCCTCCCCACAAGTGTTCAAAAGATCAATACATTGTTACCCTTTTACTTGTAAGTGTCTGTTCTACCTAAATAGCTTGATTATTGTATCATAAGGTGATAAACAGCCTGATGTTACCATTTTACTACAGTAAAGTTATTACTTAAACATGCGCCATGTATGAGGGAGTCAGGAGTCGGAGGTTTGGGAAATTGAGGAGTCGGAGTCGGGGCTTCGGCTTGCCGACTCCACAGCCCTGGTTAAATTTGGTGTTATTGCTCTCACACTCTCATATACTGGTCATTGGAAATTCAACCTCATGGCCAAGAACAGTCTGAGGAAAGGAATTGCTGCTCTACATAAAGATGGCCAAGGCTATAAACTGACCAGCAGCACTGTGGCCAAGACTATACAGTGGTTTAACAAGACAAGTTCCACTCAGAACAGGACTCGCCATGGTTGATCAAAGAAGTTGACTGCATAAGCTCAATGTAATACCCAGAGATTGTCTTTTCAAAATAGACGTACAAGTACTGGCAGCATTGCTGCAGAGGCAAAAGTGATGGGAGGTTAGCCTATCAGTGCTCAAACCATACGCCGCACACTGCATCAAAATTGTCTGCATGGCTGTCATCCCAGAAGGATGTCTCTTCTAAAGATGATGTACAAGAATGTCTGCACACAGTTTGTAGAAGACAAACAGACTAAGAAATGGATTACTGGAACCATATCCCGTGGTCTGATGAGACCAAGAGAAACTTACTTGGTTCAGATGGTGTCAAGATTGCGTGGCGGCGACCAGGTGAGAAGTACAAAGACAAGTGTGTCTTGCCTACAGTAAAGCATGGTGGTGGAAGTGTCATGGTTTGGGGCTTATGGGTGCTGCCGCCTGGGGGGAGTTACAGTCCATTGAGGGAACCATGAATGCCAACATATACTGTGATATACTGAAGGAGTGCATGATCTCCTCCCTTTGGAAACTGGGCTGCAGGGCCATTTTCCAAAAAGATAACAACCCTAAACACCCCTCCAAGACAACCAAAGCCTTGCTAAAGAAAATGAGTGTAAAGGTGCTAGGCTGGCCAAGCATGTCTCCAGACCTAAATCCTATTAAGCACTCCTCCACCACCTCAAATTGATGGAGGAGGATTGCAAAGTTTCTAACATCCACCAGCTAGGTGATGTCATCATGGAGGAGTAGAAGAGGATTTCAGTAATCGCAACCTGTGATGGTCTAGTGAACTCTATGCCAAAGAGTTAAGGCAGGGCTGGAAAACAATGGTGAGAAAAAACATACAAGAAATGGGACATTACTTACTCAAAAAACACTCCAGTTCTTAGGGGCTTGTTCACAGCTCAATGGCTGAACTAAACTGGACCCAGAAGCTAGCAACTCTGGCCTTTATGCTAACTGGGAAAAGAAAAATCAAAAGGTGCAGCTAATTGCTTGAGCAAGTTAAAAAACTGCACACCAACTTAACACCTCTTCACACCAGCATGCAGAAAAGCCGCAGTATAATGCATGGGGAGATTGCACAGATGCAAAATTACCAATAAAACAACCACTCACACAACCTCAGTGCATGAAGGGGGTGGTTGCTGTTACTACAATTGCATATAATAAAGGCGATACAGAAGGATGCCATAAATATAGAGATGTTTGATGCACCATGCTGGCTTACAACCTATTAGTGACACCCATACTATTAGATTAGGCGGGTTGCCCAGCAATTTCTAAGTGTCCAACACAAAACACAGGCACCCTCCGCTCCCCAGCACTGTTGGGCAAATACAAAAGGACATACTGGAAAAATATTAAATATGAGGTATTAGTTGGTAATGGGGCCCCAATACACAAGCCTCTTCACGGCTCCTCATGTCTTGCGAGTCCCTACACTAACAATTTACAGAAAAAACATACAAGAAATGGGACGTTACTTACTCAAAAATCACTCCAATTCTTAGGGGCTTGTTCACAGCTCAATGGCTGAACTAAACTGGACCCACAAGCTAGCAAGTCTGGTCTTTATGCTAACTGGGAACCACTCACACAACCTCAGTGCATGAGGAGGGTGGTTGGTGGTACTACAATTGCATATAATATTTATGGCACCCTTCTGTATCGCCTTATTATATGCAACTGTAGTACCAGCAACCACCCTCCTCATGCACTGAGGTTGTGTGAGTGGTTGATTTATTGGTAATTTTGCATCTGTGCAATCTCCCCATGCATTATACTGCGGCTTTTCTGCATGCTGGTGTGAACAGGTGTTAAGTTGGTGTGCAGTTTTTCATCTTGCTCAAGCAATTAGCTGCACCTGTGATTTTTTTTCCCCAGTTAGCATAAAGGCCAGAGTTGCTAGCTTCTGGGTCCAGTTTAGTTCAGCCACTGAGCTGTGAACAAGCCCCTAAGAACTGGAGTGTTTTTTAGAAAACAATTTTGGTCACACAAAATATTGACACTTTGGGTACAATTTGTCCATTTTCAATTAGGGGTGTACTCACGGTTGTTGCAGGCTGTCTAATGATTTAATTTTAGGGCACATCACATTTACACTGTTACACAAGTTTTACACTGACTGCTTTACATTGTATTAAAGTGTCATAACTACAGTGTTGTCCCATTAAAAGATAGAATACAATAGTTAAAAAAAAAAAAAATGTGACGGGTGTGCTCATTTTTGTAACATACTGTATATGCTTATATAGATTTATCATTTCTCCCCGTAGCTGTCTTTTCAGAAGACTAAATAGGTTTAATTCTTTTCACCTTCCAATATCGCTTCAAAAATCCTACATGTTTTGGACTAGTTGAGGTCCTTAGCTGATACATGGGACTGGAAGCAAAAAATAAAAATTTAAAAGAAAGAAAACCAAATACATGTGATCACAGAAAACACGGGACCTATCCTTTGTTTTAAAATTTTTAGTTTCCGCCTTCACTCTCCATCCAAGGACCTGAACTGGTCCAAAATGTGTAGGTTGTTGAAAGCGTTTAAAACACCATTTAGTTTTTTAAAGGATTAAAAAAAAAAAAAAAAAAAAAAAAAAAAAAAGATTTAGTTATCCCTTACCCTGCTGCTGGAAAGACTTTACCATTGGATATTCTCATCATATTTGAGTTTCAAAAGATGTATGATATATGTATAAGGGTAGTTTTTTTTTTTTGTCTTGAAATTGTAACTACACTTTTTTAAGCTAAAGGCAAAAATGTATTAAAAAAAAGTATAAGATATAAAGTAAGGCGTCAAGTGGCTTTTTTTTTTTTTAAAAGCTTCATGTCAAATCATCAAGTGTAGGGTCACATGGCTGTTTTGGATGTTTTAAAGGGAATGTGTCATCAAAAAATGACTTATTGTTTAACTCACATTTTTATGTTAAACACATTTTGTAGGAATTTTTGGTTATATTTTTTTTTAAATATTCCAGATCCCTTTTAATATTTTTTAATATTTCTTAAGTCTTGCAGTTTTTACTTTGGCCACCAAGCCTAAAAATTGTCTGACACTTCCTGTTCCGTTTAGAGAGCTTTTCAGCAGTGTGCTCATTATCAGTAGAAGCAGGGTCAAACTGAAAGGAGACACCATTGTGTACAGATAACACAGAATCCACCAGTCACAAGAGGAGAGGTCACAGCTCCCCCTCTCCCTTCACAGTGAAAACTCTCCTATAGACGTCTATGGGACAGAATCTGTCTCAAGACTCCTATGTGCCTGAAGCTGCTGTAAAGTATCTCTCTGACTGCTGTTAAAGCAGTGCAAGCAAGAATGTCTTCCCCACAGTCATATATAGACGACTGAATAGAGAAATCTACAATCAGGAAATAAAAATGACTGAGAGGAAAAGCATATGGATCAGGGGCTTGATTTAATAGGTAAAAAAAAAAAAATTGGCGACATATTCCCTTTAAGGCGGATTCAGCGCCGAAACAGTTTCCAAAGCAGAATACAATCCACCTCACATTATTTTCAATGAAAACACAGTGTCACAGTCCACTCTGTTTTTCCATGAGACTGCTTGAGGAGGTCTTTATTGATTTCTGTTGGCATTTTAATTGCGGAAACCGTGCTGGAGAGCAAACAAACAGCATCCAATCTACATAGAAATAATTCTGACTTGGTTTGGATGCGGACCTGCAGCCAAATCCACATAAAATCAGCCTCAAACCAGCGTCCAAAAATCCTATTCAACACACTGAAAAACAGCCGCGTGAACCTACCCCAATGCTGATTTTTATTAAACGCACAACGCCAATACACCAGTAAATAAAAATAATCAATGGTAGTAAACCAAAATCAACACAACGCCAGACCACAAACAAACTACTAAAACACAAAAAATATATTAACAAAATTTTATTAACTATCAAAAGATAATATATTAAGAAGAAAAAAATTACATAGACAAAACACGTCTAAAAATGGTGGTGCCACAGAACACAGCCACAACCTAGGTGGTAGAAGCCAGGTGTGGAAGAAACGTACGTTGGGGTCTTTCTGTGCCTCCTCCGCGTGTGTATATTCCCTATTTATGGGTGATTAATTGTGTTTGTATCATCGGCATTATGTATTAGCCTTATATGTTTATTATGCTAAGTATTTGATACTATATTTAGTATCCTTATTTAGTCTTGAGAAAAGACGGCTTCGGGGGGACATGATTAATTTCTATAAATATATAAATGGTCCCTACAAAAAGTACGGGGAAAAATATTTTCAAGTGAAGCCCCCTCAAAAGACAAAGGGAAACTCCCTTCGACTGGAGAAAAAAAGGATTCAATCTCCAGAGGAGAAGAGCGTTCTTCACTGTAAGAACTGTGAATCTGTGTAATAGCCGCCTGAGGAGCTGGTCACAGCAGGAACTGTAGAGAGTTTCAAGAAAGGCTTAGATACCTACCTGAAACTAAAGAATATTAATGCGTACGTAGCCATGTAACATTCTGGATATGGCTGGTGGAGGCTCTGGGGTCAGAGATGGGGTCTCCACTGGAGCAGATTGGTTCTTGCCTAGTGGGTTCCAGGGCATTAACCATTGGTGAGGCTGGGCTTAATGTTCTTGTCTCTCTCCCTCACCCACATTTTCCCCACCCTTGGTTGAACTTGGACACGTGTCTTTTTTCAACCGTACTAACTATGTAACTATATCACATCTTCTATATACCACCTAGGGTGTGGCTGTGTCACTAACATTTTTAGCTTTATGTATTTTGTCTATGTAATTTTTTCTTCTTAATATATTATTTTTTGATAGTTAATAAAATTTTGTTAATATATTTTTTTGTATTTTGGTAGTTAGTTTGTGGTTTGGTGTTGTGTTTTTATTAAAGGCGTTAATGAATATTTTTATTGCTAACAAATTAAAAAAAATATCCAGTTTTCTAAAATACGTACCTTAAAGGTGTTGTCTCCCTTCAGAGTTTCAGAGAATGCATGAATGAAATACTCTGTCACTTCCTGACTCATTTGCATACAGCTTGTCAGCTCCATGTCTGTGCTGTGCTTTCAGATGGTAATTAGATCAGATTTAGCTTCTCAAACTACTAACAGGACTTCTTATTTTGATCCCCAAAAAAAGCCCTAATTACAGTTCTGTTTACTTTACATAAATCAAGTTTTTTACTCTGAGCAGCACAGGATCTTCCCAAGACCTGTGTGATGAGGTCACTCACTGTTATGTCACTGAACAAACAGCAGGGGAGAATTGTTTACAGGTCTGTTACGAGGGAACTTTAAATAGCCAGGGAGGTCATAAATTCACTTGTATCTTCTTAGGGAAAACAGAGGAGCAAAGCAATATATTTGGAAAATGTCTTTATTTTGTGTTCCCTACAATTTGAAAGCTATTCTTTGTAGCGAGACAACCCCTTTAAGTATAAGCAGCTGCCAAATGGATTTCTACTTGGGTCACCAAAATTCACAATAGATTCCAAAGCCAGCTATTTTGAGAATATTTATCCCCTCCAGAAGTGTGGACGAGGGTAACTTTGCACACTCAAGTTTGTTGTGCGTGTATTAGACCCTGGCCATCTATGAACACATTTCACAAAGCGAGCCTCCCAGTGCTTGGAATACGTCAGTCACCCTCATTATTGCTGAATGTTTATTAATGAGCTAATCCTGAATACAAATTGCTGCTTTATACATCCAAACAAGCACAAACATACAGTACGAGGAGCCAAGTCCTACTAGCATAGATTCTTTTATAATTATGCACTGTACCCTCCAACAAAGCTAATCCATAGTGCCCTGTAACCTTCCTGTTCCACAATGCATGTTTCCCACAGAGGACATCAGTATTTACAGCACTCCCCTAGTCCTCAGGGATGCTTTATGGCTGCCTGCGCTGTAATATCCATGCAGGACAATAGCTGTAAATACAATGTATAGGTTTTACCAAGGACACAGTTCTAAGTAAACTGGGATACAGCAGGATTGGCTATTAGACCTTACCTACAGGCATCAGGTCATTGCTATGTGCTTATTCCAAATGATTATAGTCCAATTATCTGTACTTTACGTCCGTGGATCCAAACCATGTAAATCTATACATTTCAAAGACATCAAACGTATCACTGTTCGGAAGCCAATGTTAAAATTTCACACAAACATCAAACTGTATTGCTTTTTGATCTTTGTCGGACTACTATTTCCTGCAGCAACAGAAGTATCATTGGTGTTACTAACCTATGGCTTATTGATGTCAAACTGCAACATGGGTACATCCTAGAAGAGTTCGGTCCCATTCACATATTTCTCATTCCCAATTCATGGTATTCATCTGGATATTGTGAAAAATGCATTCAGATAAATAACACTTCGAGCTGAAGAGTTCTATAGGGCAAACAGTGTTCGAATCCAATTCAGTCCAATTCAGACTCTATTTGCCATTTAAAGCGTGCCCTGTGACAACCCCACCGTGGTCTGTATTATGATACATTTTTCACTGTATTCCTAAAGATACCATGAATGGGGACAAAAAACAGGATGTAAGTGGGGCCTTAAAGGAGTTATCTGGCAGAAAAAAAAATCTGAAGTGGGGCCAGACTGGGTAAAGAAAGCAAAAAAAAATTCCCTTTAAGTTTCAATTGACTCGAGATACAATATTTTTTAACATACAATAGTTTTTCTGGGACGTTGTACGTTGAGTGTGGTTTCAAGATACAATGTCCCAGACACTGAACCAACCAAATATCATTAACATTTTACTTGTAAAACCGGTGTATTAGTGAGGTGCATGCAGTGATTGGTGGTCTAGTAGCGCCTCTCTCCAGTACAGTACGGTACATACATATCCTGTAATTGCTCTTACATGTATTAGTGAGGTGCATGCAGTGATTGGTGGTCTAGTAGCGCCTCTCTACAGTACAGTGTGGTACTACATGTCCTGTCCTGCTCCTACATGTACAGTGCAGGGCATGCAGTGATTGGAGGTCTAGTAGCCTCTCTACAGTACAGTGCGGAACTACATGTCCTGTACTGCTCTTACATGTATTAGTGAGGCACATGCAGTGATTGGAGGTCTAGTAGCGCCTCTCTACAGTACAGTGCGGTACTACATGTCCTGAACTGCTCTTACATGTATTAGTGAGGTAAAGGCAGTAACTGGAGGTCTAGTAGCTCCTCTCTACAGTACAGTGCGGTACTGCATGTCCTGTACTGCTCTTACAAGTATTAGTGATGTGCATGCAGTGATTGGTGGTCTAGCAGCGCCTCTCTACAGTACACTGTGGTACTACATGTCCTGTACTGCTCTTACATGTATTAGTGAGGTGCTTGCAGTGATTGGTGGTGTAGTAGCGCCTTTCTACAGTACAGTGCGGTACTATATGTCCTGTACTGCTCTTACATGTATTAGTGAGGTGTATGCAGGTATTGGTTGTCTAGTAGCGCCTCTCTACAGTACACTGTGGTACTACATGTCCTGTACTGCTCTTACATGTATTAGTGAGGTGCATACAGTGATTGGAGGTCTAGTAGCTCCTCTCTACAGTACAGAGCGGTACTACAGGTCCTGTACTGCTCTTACATGTATTAGTGAGGTGCATGTAGTGATTGGAGGTCTAGTAGCACCTCTCTACTCTTTTCAGCACCTTGTTGCATTTATCTCGTACTGACCCTGGGTTACAGCACAAGATAAGCACACATACTGATTCTTTCACATTCAGAGCTACATTCACACTTCTGCCACCTGGCCTTGAAATAGACTTCAGTTTGTCCGCTACATTGATTTATAACTAGGGTTTCCTGAGGTTCCCACCAAGCTTCTGAGAGACCGGAATTTGTGAAGCAGTGAGCGGAAGCATTGCTTAGTGGTTCCTCCACAGTAAAAAGGTTGAGGATCACTCACGGGTCCACGCACCACTGTCAGCAAGGTGTAAATGTCATCTGAGCTCTGATAATGTACTGCACTATAACAACAGGATCAGAATAAATGCAAATGCAGCTCTGGATGTTAATGATGTAGAAAACAACGTGCAACTCAAAATCAATCCATGTAGGTAAATCAGAATAAGTTTGTAGACATTATGGGTGGCACGTATGAATGGGGTTGCGCCAGATATCTGGCGTCTTTCCAGCCCGATATCAGGCGCCGCCCCTTTCGTACATTTTTAAATGACCAGGAAGGACAATATCAGGCGCATTACAGAGTACCCGTGGCACTTTGTAATGCGCCCAATCTCGGGGATGTGGGGCGCACTAGAACCGTACGAAGCTATAGATTTATAGCGTCACTACGGCATTTCTAGGTGCATTACAGCTGGAACAGGTAGAGCACTTTCAAAGTGGTATACCTGAGCCAGAAATGTCATAACAAGCGCTAGAATGCGCCTGATTTATGACCCACTGTAGAGCGAGTTCACAAATAAGGCGCATTCTATGCCATTACTATGCGCATTACACGCCAAATTTCACACATGCCGCCCTTTAGGTCTCATGTATGAAAACTGTCTAGGTCTAAAACTTTCTTTGTTGCCCATAGTAATAAATAAGAGCTCCTCATTAATTTCATTTAGTGCTCTGGAAAAACAAAAAGGGAGCTCTGATTGGTTTCTAAGGGCAATAAAGAAAGTCTTGGAACTAGACCGTTTTCATACATGTCAGCCTTTGCTTTTATCTTGTACCGATTGTGAGTAACATTCTTTCTTGTACTCTAGTCAAATCCAGACCGGCTCGGATAAGCCCAAAGGTTGCCCCCTGGACTAAGGCGGCCTGGGGCTGCTTTTCAAGGAGAACGGTAAGAGAAAGAGGCAGAGTGCAGTCGTGTACAGTAGCTGAAGAGTGGACCCCAAGATACAACTCCACTGGTGGGAACCAGGTACTGCAGGCTGACACTGAACCCAAAACTATTATCACAATTTTGCTGGTTGCTAGAATTCATGTTTATAGTATTTTTTCCAAACCTGGATATTATTTTAGAAAATGCTAACTTGTGCTGAACTGCAAAGTGCTTGGCATGAACATTCAAGCATGTAGGAAATACCATCTGCACAACAGAGGAGTAGCTTGTGCTAAACTTGGAAAGAGGCTCTGATGTACTCCAGAGCTCCAGCTCGAGAAACCAAACGCTTTAAGTATGCAACTTTCTTCATTAATTAATCCCCGTGATCAAACAAAAGATGCGTTGGGTTTCCTGTCCACGTACTGCATCCCTGTAGTCTGGTGACGAGGTATTTTATTACTCAGATTATGCATTTACTTACTCTATATTTATGATGTATTTGATTAATTCCTAGTCACCACTATACTTAATTGGGGTATTTCATCTATACCTGTTAACTACTTGGGATTGTTAGCATTTGGTTCCTCTGCTGGTGTTGTATTGTCTTGATATTTATATGTATTAATTATGTGCGTTTATCTTTTATTTCATTTCAATAAAGATTGTACTTTTACTTTAGCATGCTAGTTTTTCCTTTCTGTGTTTTGTCTATTATGTTTTGGATGCTGTTTATTAGCCAATTAATATAGGTGTTTGCTTTCTGCATTAATTCCATCATTAAAAAAGAGCTTATTTGCATAACTGTAGACCTACAAAGCACCTCAGTAGAGCATTGCATGTAGGGACACTGGTCTGGCATGAAAAGCAGCAGTGAAATGCAAGTAGCTGCTTGGGCTGCAGTTTTAATGTGACGGCACCACACACACATGCGCACGCACGCACATAAGCGCACACGCACGTTTAGGAAATGTTTTTAGAGCATGTTCACACAACGTAATTGTGGGGGCGTATTTAGGCCCGTATTTGCGCTGTAATACGCCTGAAATGTGCCCCCACAATTACGGTAATTCATAGCTTTCATAGCGAGCTACCTCCTCCTGCTTTGTAAAACTCAAAGGAGAAAATGGAGTTCATCATGTTTCCCCATCGCTTTCAACCCCTTTACTAGATAACCGCCAATAAAAACAGGGCCAATAAATCAACAAAGCCAAAAAGGGAAGTGGTATATAACGTATAGCGACAAAAACACTAACCCAAATAAAAATTACTAAATATATTTTATTAAACAAATATAACAATACACAAAAACAAATAAAAAGACGGTGCTGGATAACTGAAGAATAACTGTTAGAAAGTAAGCCCCAATGTAAGTAAATACACAATCTTATAATGTTAGTGGAAACAATACATTAATATATAAAGCAAATACAATTACCCCCACAGTGTGAAAGGAAAGCTAATAAATATAAGTTCCAACTAACAAATAAAGAAAAAGAAACAAATTATATAGTATTACATAATAGGGGAATACATACCAGCAGCAAAAGGGTATGCCCAATGCACGTTTCTAGATCAACCCACGTGGCTCCATGCTTTCTCCAGTCCTGCAATTCTTCTGCATTGGGATAACCTTGGCCTCCCCACTGTCTTTCAAAAAGCAAATCCAGGCCCTTAACACCTTCAGCAGAGTCCACAAAAATGTTGGTTCATGTCCTTGTCATCTCCTTCCTAGTCTACTGCATCCTCCTCCTCTGTGGACCCACATCTAATGCTCTTGGTCCCTTCCAATTTATCCTCAACATTGCTGCCCAATTAATCCACCTCTCTTCACGTTACTCCTCTGACAATCCCTTCACTGACTAAACAATGCCCAGTGAACACCGTTGAACACAATTAACGAATTCTTCCAGTCTGCTTCTAAAACAGCACCTCCAAGATTTCTCCCGTGCTTCGCCCATACTCTGGAACTCGCCACAACAACACAGCAGACTCTCCTCCACTTTAGAAACCTTCAAAAGTAACCTGAAACCCATCTGTTCAGGAGCCTACAATAATTCTTCTGCCACCGGACGACCATACACACAGTTACTTTCCACACCTCGTGCCAGCTCCATCTCTTAGCAGACAGGACTAGCAGCTTGTTGTGTATATAGGCCTGATTCACATCTGTTTATAACCATCATCATAGAGGAAGTGCCAAGTCCGTTAAATCATCCTTAATGGACCATATTGACCAAACTAGTGTCCGTCGGGTTTTCATTGTGGTGGCCATCATTTTTATAGAACAAAATAGTGCTTCATGCTGCGATATTTTTCCATCATCTTTAAAAGGATCCGTTCAAAATGGAACCTCTGACGCATGTATGAACCCAGTCTCAGTGATATTACTACACTTGTTTTGCTCACGGGGTCGTTTACCTCCCTTCCTGACCAGACAAGCGTTTAATGCTACACAGCTTTACCGCGCTCCGTTATGCTACTAATTTCTTAACCTTTTTTTCTGTTTATTTTGAGAATTTTTACATTGGATTTTGTGGGAGGGTTTCATAGTTTCATAGTTTGTAAGGCTAAAAAAAGACAAAGTCGTCCATCTAGTTCAGCCTGTTGTGCTAAGGTGTTGATCCAGAGGAAGGCAAAAACCCCCAATGTGGTAGAAGCCAATTGTCCTCATTTTAGGGAAAAATTCCTTCCTGACTCCAATCTGGCAATCAGAAAAATCCCTGGATCAATGACCCCTCTCCTGAATCCTAGTCACAATAACTTGTTATATTATTACGCTCCAGAAATGCATCCAAACCCTTTTTGAACTCGGTTATTGAATTCACCATGACCATGGGTTTAAATAAAATCGGGAAAAATGCCCCAAAAAGTCTGTTCTTCGCAATTCTAGTTTTTTTTTTAAACAGCAAAAGTGGTCGTAAAATAAAAGTTTAGTAATTGCGAAGACGCGCCGCGAGTAATTAATGTAAATGGGGCCGCCCCCCGCCCTGCCGCGGGAGTACGTGCGCACTAGTGCGAGCTCCCGAAACACACGATGTACTGAGGCGCGTACTGTCTGCGCCACAGTACATCGTGTGAACGTACCCTTAGACGTCGACCATCTGAAGTATAAAATCAAAGGCCGGTCGGCATCTAGGTCAACTAAATTCAATTGTACAGCGCCCTGGAATTAATGGCACTTTAAAACAACAAAAGGAAAACCAGGAAAGCCAATGTCACGATGGGTTGAAAACAGCAAACAAAAGCAAGAGTAGGCGATACCGGAATCTAATTTTGTGACAGGTTTATTTTTAATAAAATTATTGGCGGATAAAAAACCATCACAAAACCAGCTTGTATGAAAAAAAACCTTACATATAACATCTGGTCGACTGTGGTATAACTCTCCAGCAGCCAGAAGAGACAAGAAACATGTATTTCCAATTACCGTACATCTGTTACATACATAGAAGAGCGAAGCTCTGGAACGGAGACGAGGTAACATTCCAATTTGGGTGGGAAACGCACATTTCATTTGAGCTACTCCCAATATCCAGACAGAACTGGTGGTGCGAAGGTTCGGTCGACAACTAACCGGAGAGCGGCGTGCTCTAGAAAAGCATGTGTCCTTAATGAATTTAGCGCTTTAGAGAGTTGAAAGCAAAAAAACAACAGAAGGAGGAATCTCTGTTTTCCAAGTTACAGCCTTTGGAAAACCTCGCCTAGCACGATCTCCCGCTTAAAAGCTGGCAGTCCGTGACAGCTCCCTTTCATAGGGCATCAAAGCTGACATTAGCATGAGCTTCAAAATAGGAGAAAAAATAAAAGAAAAAAATGCCTTTCTGCTTACTCAGAATCCATTCAAAAAGCATCTGAAATGAGACAATAAACACACAGGCATCCGCAGATAACACAGCCCACACAAGAGCTTCTGAGTTCACTCGCCGCAATTATAAATTAATGCAAACAGAGATGATAATTGTGTAATAAATCCTAAATCACCCGGCCCATAGACGTTACTTACCACCTCTCTCTCCCGTGCAAGGCGCAAGTTTCAATTACAGGATGGGGAGAACAGACGCTGTTAACTTTTTAGAAACGCCACAATGTATCAGCATGGCGATCGGGGGCCACGGCACAATTACAGCTTTTGTGGTGCTGCGAAAATTTTAATAATATTCCACTTAAAAGCTGTTATGTGCGAACATAAAGGAAAAGGGAGATTTAATTTCTGCTCTCGGACGCTGCAGGACTTCAAAGACTTTTACGCCATTTTTACACCTTTTATTCATTTACAATAACAGCAGTCAGTCATATAGACAGGTTAAATCGACAGACCTCGAGCAGTCAGACTAATGATCAGAATGTAGGCAATAATAATAATGCAAATACAGAAAATATAGGAACTATTAGGGCACATTTATTATGACAATTGTGTGAAAGTACTGGTGCAAATGCTTAAAGGGGGTTTCTCACTACAAGGATTGCTTTTAATGTTAAAGGTTTTGCAAAAACAAGTCACTTTGTAATATGTGTCCATTAACCGTGTCCAGTAACCTATTCCTAGATATCCCCTCTTGTATGGGCTGCATCAGCTCCTCAGGTCACTATAGCTACAGACCTGTTTGTTCTCTCCTGATAGGCTGCCAATGCTGGTCACTATAGCTACAGACCTGTTTGATCTCTCCTGATAGGCTGTCAGTGCTGGTCACTATAGTTACAGACCTGTTCTCTCTCTCCTGATAGGCTGCCAGCGCTGGTTGCTATAGCTACAGACCTGGCTTCTACTGCAGCCTAGTAGAAGCCAGTAAACACGCCCCTGAATTCAAAGTGAAGGCAAGAAAAAAGGACTGAGGTGAGATGAATCAATGTAGTGAGACAACTCCTTTAACATCACATTTATTAGGTGTTTTAAACCAGTTTTTTAGACACTTCTGTGCCACCCCTTACTAAATGGGGGAAACCTGGCTAAATGGGTGCGACGTTGGGGAAATGGGACATGGTTTATCATGCTCCAATAAATATGCCAAAATTTTGCCACAATGATAGGTGCAAACTAAACCATCTAAAATATGGTGTAAAGTTAACAGATTTTTCGCACCGTGCAGTTTCACAGTAACAGTCAGCTCTTCTTTCACACTGCTTTCGTCAGGCTGTGGTTGGTTCTATAGCAGTGATTAGCTTCTCTGTAACTAACAGAGATATTACAAACAGCAGTGCAGGAGAGTTAATATTTAGTAAACAAAGCTACAAGTGCTGTGAGGAGAGAAAACAATTGCTTATCTGTAAACAAAAGCTAATCTTGTTAGAGATAGTCTGTTCTGGAGCGAGCTTCCCAACCAATGTTCTCAATCCCTGTTCTCATCAGATAGAAAAGATATGGACAGAACCACAGAAACCTGTGTGCACTCACGACCAAGGTAAAACCAAAATACTTTTTGTAAAGTCTTCAACTACCTGTCGCTACAGATTGAAAGCTTATCTTTGTAGTGAGAAAACCCCTTTAAGAAGTCTCTAAGCATGCTCAAGATTATACTTAAAGGGGAACCTGTCAGTGGATATGTTGCCCTGTCTGAGAGCTGAATGTGATAGAGCACATATGGCCAATGTAGAGCCCGATTTTGGGGGCAGTCTGGGGTGGGCAGAAGGGTGGAACCATACAGTCGAGACCCCACCTCCTGCAATGTTGTGCAGGTGTAGGATTCAAGAGGGAGAGAAGTTGAGCTATGTGACATATAGGTTTACAGTTTAAAGCAAGATTTCTGAGTGTAAAACAAAGTAAATCCTAGAAAATAACATATAAGTACTGGGTACCTTACCCACCTACAGTGCTTGACAGGTTAAACTGTACACACATTGATTCAGGGAAAGCTGTCAATCACTGTATGTGGATGGGGTAATCATGACCTCCATGGTCTCAGTGAGTGGTGAGAAGAGATGGTCATAATCAGAGAAATTTGTATACTACATGAGCTGATAAAATCTTATCTCCAGACCAAAGCAAAATCAACAAGTCAATGTATTTGGAAATAGTCTTCATTTACCTTTCTCTACATATTAAAAGCCAATCATTGTAGTGAGAAAACCCTTGTAAGGAGTCCGATCAGGATTTTATCTGTTATTTACTGAGAGATCTTGCTGCAAATCATATAACTCTATATATCCCAGAGCTCAGCTTATCTCCCTTCAACACAACTTGCTCTCAGACAGGGCAGCAAAATACACCTGACAGGCAGGCTTGCTTTCAAGCACAAGCGACTAAATGAAAGATTTTTTTTTTTCTATTCTTGAACATACTGAAATAAAAGCACGGGGAAGATGACCAGTTCCAAAACCTGTGAGGACAACTGCAAAAAAAAAAAGAAAAAAAAGGAAGAAGCCCGAGGACTAAAGACGACATAACATTCTGTTCAAATAAAATCTCTAAGAACTAGCAGTTAAAACCATTAAGAACATAACTGTAGGTAAATAGTAAGACTGGAAATAAAACATGTAGAGATCCAGCTCAAACCATTTAAAGGGGCTTTGCCAGGACGTGCCTTATCTGCTAAGAAGGAAATGTAAACAAACCACGCTGAGCTAAGAGAGAGAGAGACACAGCCAGAGCACAGAGCCATGCATAATGGATCGTGTGAAATGTTCACTCAACTAATCACACTACAACTGGTGGATTCTGTATACAAAAGACAACACCTTTTCTCCACAGCAGCTTGAAAGCTTCTTCATGTTCTCTGTCATCAGATAAAGCAGGGATCTACTTAGATAATCACACTACAACTAGTGGATTCTGTATACAAAAGACAACATATTTCTACCCGGTGCCTTGAAAGCTTCTTCAGCTCCCCCTCATCAGATAAGAAGTGTTCTCTGCTGCGCAAGCCCGGCCAGCAGCTCTTGTCAGGTCGTATCTAATAGAAGCTTTTAAGTAACTAAGGGCAGGTAAGGCAGCCTGTAGCTCTCTCAGGCTGCAATTTTTGTAATCACATATATTTAGAAAAGTGATTAAATAGCCATTTTGGAGGATCCCACGTCAACATTACATTGTGGCAAAACCCCTTTAATTTCTATTGTTATCCAATACATCCACTAGAGTGTGCTGTGGAGTTCCTCAGCTCTTGTCCCATAAGCCTTTGCTTTATGCAAAACAGTCAGTGAGGTCTGATAGGCGAGTAAATCCTCACACCAACCCATCTATTGGTGGCTCTCCTCAAGGAGAGATCTTTCCCACTTCTAAGCCACTTTCGCCTCTCTTCCAGCCAAACCAGTAAGTTCTACGCTGCACTGACGAGGGACAAAAACCCCGAAACAGCTGTCTGCATCTGAACTTAACTGGTTTGGCTCAAATCCTTTTCACATTGCTAGGCTCCTGCGAGCTGCATTGTGAATTGAGGATAACTACACCCAATAGAGTGCGCTGTGGAGTTCCTCAGCTCTTGTGCCATAAGCCTTTGATTATGCAAAACAGTCAGTGAGGTCTGATAGGCGAGTAAATCCTCACACCAACCAATTTATTGGTGGCTCTCCCCAAGGAGAGATCTTTCTCCCTATTCTTATCTTTGTTAATCAAAGGGAAGCAAAAAAAAACCTAATGTGACATGAAGGTGCAAATACCAAACTGCCTCTAGTGGTTAAAGCAGTACACAGCAGGTATTACAGGTGCAGATGAGCTAATTACTCACAGAATAAAATGTGAGAATCACCTCTCGCTCCTATCCGTTATACTCAGCAGATGCATTTAGGACTGGAAGACTGCATGATCTAATGCATCCTAATGGCAGGCAAATTGGAAAACTTCAATCATGCAAAATATTTTCCTATAAGTATTTATTAAAATGCACTGTTATGTTTTGTTCTGTAATAGATACAATTTCCGCTCCCTGCATCAGTGGAGTGAGAAAAAGCAATGGACTGAAAGTAATAGACTCCTGCCTTAGTACATCTCGTTACATAATTCTATCAACATTATTTGTTCTGAGCAGTTTTTTTATTTTTTTGCAGAAATCCAGGACCACAACATTTTCCGTCAGAGAATAAGAAAGTGTATTTTCCTATTCACACAATTATTGTAGTTTTTAACTTGTTGAACTATGAATCTGTGGAACAGCCGCACAGCAAGAACAGAATAAGGGCTTTAAGAAAGGCTTGCACTCTTAAAGGGGATGTCTCATCATGCTGTTTCACAGGGCCGTAGCCAGCTTCAGATCCGCAATTCCTGGTCAGACAGTGGGTAGATCAATAGCAGTGATCGGCATATCAGCTCTGCTATTCTCAGCTGATTTATTAAAGTGGCAAAAGCGCTGGAGGTTTGTAAATAGCAGTGTGCAAAACTACAGAACTCTAGGGCTTAAAACTTGTCATTCAAAGCTGATTTATTCCATGGTCTATGGTTGTGCCCAGCGATACAGGTATATTGGAGGAAAGTGAAAGAGCTATCAACATCCCTATGGTCTGGTCGGATTATTTTCTCTCCAATAGTTTTCTTACTGCACGGTAGGGACATGGATGATACAGAATCTGAGGGCCAACAGAAGAGGGACTTGCCGGCTATAGAGCATATTATTTTGCTGGTGGCAAAAAGATGTATCCTATTAGGCCTCGTTCACACGGCTTATTTGGGCACGGATTGGCGCCATACTCCGCGCCGGATTTGCGCTGCAGTACGGCGCCAATCCGTCCCTGTCATTACGGTAATCCACTGCTCTCATAGAGAACAGTGAATTCCATCGCTCCTCCCCGCTCAGCGAATCCGCCGTGGGGGGAGAAAGTGACATGCACATTATTTACGGCACGTACGCGCCGTAGATAATGACAGTCTATGGGGCCAGGGAGCGGCGCCCCCGCCGCGCTCCGGCCCCGCCCCCGTCCCGCCCCTCATTCACGGCGGATTTGTGAGCTCAATACGGCTCACAAATCCGTCGGGAATAAGCCGTGTGAACACGGCCTTAAAGTGGCTGGAATCTGAAGTCCCGAGTGTTGAGATGGTGATAGAGCAAACAAGAATATATCTGATCAATTATATGTAGAAAGGCATAAGTTATGGCCAAAAAATTTTTCAAGAAGTGGAGTTTTTTTTGGGAACGATTCTACACTCAACAAGAGATAGAAAGATTGGTCAATATATTTCAATATACAAAATGGTTCTTGATGGAGGCCTTATCGGGGACGTTAGGTGGACTGCAAATACAAATGGGACCCTAGTGCAGAATACCGCAACCTGAGGAGATTGCTGCAACATATCCTTTTGCCTGGCTTTACTGTTATTGCTTTTGAGGTTTTTGTTATATACTTATATCCTGCATTATATACGTGTTTATATTTAATATAATGCCCTATGGTCCATGGTTTTAGACCTTGGGTCAATATTCTTGCTGAAACTGGCTATTTAGAAAAAGTTGTTATATTATAAAATGTCTGGTATCAAACTTTTCCACAGTTTGTATGCGGTAATACGAAGTGTTTATTTTCACATCTTTTGTATTGAAGATACCAAATAAAATATGTAAAAAAAAAACAAACTTGTCATTAACTTAGGTAAACAAGCTCCTGTTCTAGACATAGGACTCAGCAAAGCGTGACTCACTATGGCCAGACTGACTGACTGACGGCAGCTTGGAGCGATAAGAGGGAGGAGGGAGAGGAGGTCGTTAACCTAGAGAAACTTGTGTTCACTACCAGTAGATAAAATCTTCTTTATGTCCTGAACAAAGCAAATTAGCAATGTATTTGGTAATAGTCGTCATTTACCTTTTCCTACATGTAAAAAACTAGTTTTTAATCAATGTTGTGAGAAAACCTCTTTAACACTTATGTAGCGGCATACAATTCTTGATGGAATGAAAATCCAATCTGATCGTGATTAGGGAAAGGAAAGGAAATATTTCCTTTTAGGGCATATTGGTTAATGCTTTATAGAAAGTGAGCCAAAACATATCCACCAAGGTGGTGTGATCGGTGTATACTCCACCTCCAAACTCATATGACACCACCTAGTTTGTGGGTGTTCCTGAGTGCATTCCCAGGCAGTCTGGGGACAGTCCAGGCAGTTTGGCTCAACGTTTAGCAATGATGCGCAGGTCTGTTTTGGCTCCACACTTTGGATTAATTAGGAGGAAACAAAGTTTTAAAATTGCCTATACATCTCCCTTCATCCACGTCTTCTCCCCACCCTTCGTTTACCTTGATGGAAATGTGTCTTCTACCATACGAACTATGTGTGACATGTATGACCGGGGCTGAGCCAGATTTCTGGTATATTTTGGAGCATGAACAGGCGCACTCCAAACTTTGGCACAATAAGTCCCTTGTAATGCGCCAAAGACACTTTTTTAATGTGCCAAAGATTTGGGTGCATTCTGGGGGCGTCGCACCACATTCATTGAAGTAGACACATTTATGATTCTTTGGCACCAATCAGTTAGAACAGCCAGACCAGGGTAAAGGTGGTGCCTGAGCCAGACCTGTGGTATTGGCTCTACAGTGTACCTGTATGTATGACCTGCAGAAGAACAGCCAGACCAGGGTGAAGGTGGTGTCTGAGCCAGACTTGTGGTATTGGCTCTACACTGCCAGTATATATGACATGAAGAAGAACAGACACACCAGGGTAAAGGTGGTGCCTGAGCCAGACTTGTGGTATTGGCTCTACACTGCCCTGTATGTATGACTTGTAGAAGAACAGCCAGACCAGGGTAAGGTGGTGCCTGAGCCAGACTTGTGGTATTGGCTCTACACTGCCCTGTATGTATGACTGCCAGAACAACAGCAGACCAGGGTAAAGGTGGTGCCTGAGCCAGACTTGTGGTATTGGCTCTACACTGCACCTGTATGTATGACCTGCAGAAGAACAGACCAGGGTAAAGGTGGTGCCTGAGCCAGACTTGTGATATTGGCTCTACACTGCCCTGTATGTATGACCTGCAGAAGAACAGCCAGACCAGGGTAAAGGTGGTGCCTGAGCCAGACTTGTGGTATTGGCTCTACACTGCGCCTGTATGTATGACCTGCAGAAGAACAGCCAGACTAGGGTAAAGGTGGTGCCTGAGCCAGACTTGTGGTATTGGCTCTACACTGCCCTGTATGTATGACCTGCAGAAGAACAGCCAGACCAGGGTAAAGGTGGTGCCTGAGCCAGACTTGTGGTATTGGCTCTACACTGCGCCTGTATGTATGACCTGCAGAAGAACAGCCAGAACAGGGTAAAGGTGGTGCCTGAGCCAGACTTGTGGTATTGGCTCTACACTGCCCTGTATGTATGACCTGCAGAACAACAGCCAGACCAGGGTAAAGGTGGTGCCTGAGCCAGACTTGTGGTATTGGCTCTACACTGCCCTGTATGTATGACCTGCAGAAGAACAGCCAGACCAGGGTAAAGGTGGTGCCTGAGCCAGACTTGTGGTATTGGCTCTACACTGCACCTGTATGTATGACCTGTAGAAGAACAGCCAGACCAGGGTAAAGGTGGTGCCTGAGCCAGACTTGTGGTATTGGCTCTACACTGCCCTGTATGTATGACCTGCAGAAGAACAGGGTCATTCATTCTGGCACATTCTGCACGGCCTTAAAACTGTCAGATTTAGAACTGGCCTGTCAGCGCCAACATTCATACATGTCGCCCTATGTAACTAAATATGTTTTTCTCTAGATGTGGTTGATTTGTGCCAAAAATCTGAATTCTGGCACAATTCGCACACGAAACTGGTGTGTATGCCTTGCACTTTATTTATTAATTTAAAAAAAAAAAAATGAGCCACACTTAATGAAGGAGCTGTGGCTTAGCAAAAAAGGTGGCATTGCCTGAAATTAACACCATTAACATTTTAACACAAAATATTAGTATTAAATGAAGCCAACCAATAAATGGTAGAAAGTTAGACATACGATGTGCCAAATTTATCAAACAGCATAAGCCACTATGAAAAAACCTTGGAGCGCCCTTTGGGAAAGTTGGAAATGATGGATTTTGCACGCTGTAATTTGAACTTGGAATCCATGCAGAATTCATGTTTTATATCTGCATCTTTTCATTTGAAATTGAGAGGCAGATTTAAGACTATAGCTGTGGATTTAGTTGCAGAGTTTGATGGGAGATTGAAAGGTGACTGCATGCAGAGCCAGGCCAAATCAGCATCTAACTAGTGTGACAGACTGAATGCCGATTTCCAGCTTGTCACTGATTTCAAGATGAGAATTCAGAGCCAATTCTGCAGTGAATCCACATCGAGAAGTGAAATCACTTAGGGGGACATGTATGAAAACTTTCTTGGTCCAAGACTTTCTTTGTTGCCCATAGCAACCAGTCAGAGCCCATAGCAACCAGTCAGAGCCCATAGCAACCAGTCAGAGCGCCCGTTTCATTCTTTCAGAGCATTAGATTAAATTTAAAGGAAACTCTGATTGGTTGCTATGAGCAACAAAGAAAGTCTTAGACCAAGACTGTTTTCATACATGTGGCCTTAGTTTTTTTATCCCACAAGGCGGCCGACACAGATTTCCTTGAGTTGAAATCAATGGGACGCACATTGCAATCAGATTTGGATGTGAATTCTGACACTGTTTGCATCCATGTCGAATTCTGCATCCAAATCAGTTGTGTGAACATACCATTAGACGGCTCTATGTACTTCTTGTTAGACAGTAAACCATATTGGATAAGATTAGTGAATTTGCCCTATTGTGTGTGGTTTTTGAATTATGTTTCTAATCATTTCGTCAGTGTTGTAGGTGGTTTTTACAAAGCGTAGCCCGGTGTGAAGCATTGGCATCAAAAAGTCTGAAATTGTCACGTGAAGAGGTCTCAGTAACGCTGGCCGTAAAGGGACACTGTTAAGTGGTTCATGCCCCCATACCTGACAGCAGGATAGGATACAGGGAGAGAAACTGAGCTCTGAGATCTATAGGGTTATATCATTTGAAGCATGATTACCGAGTAAAAAGCAGAGAAAAAAAAAATAAAACTGAAAAGTGAAAATTCTGCACCCCGCTCCTCCCATCCACAGGCAATGATAGACCGTTTGATCTGTACACACAGGGATGCAAAGAAAGTTGTCAATCACTGTATGTGGGCGGGGTCAGCAGAACATCCACTATCTTGTAACTAGTCCTTTCAGTATTTTCTCAATTTTTCACTCAGAAATCCTGCTTCAAACCATATAACCCTATATATCACAGAGCTCAGCTTCTCTCCTCTATCATATAACCCTATATATCACAGAGCTCAGCTTCTCTCCTTCTATCATATAACCCTATATATCACAGAGCTCAGCTCCTCTCCTCTATCATATAACCCTATATATCACAGAGCTCAGCTCCTCTCCCTCTATCATATAACCCTATATATCACAGAGCTCAGCTTCTCTCCTCTATAATATAACCCTATATATCACAGAGCTCAGCTTCTCTCCTCTATAATATAACCCTATATATCACAGAGCTCAGCTTCTCTCCTCTATCATATAACCCTATATATCACAGAGCTCAGCTCCTCTATCATATAACCCTATATATCACAGAGCTCAGCTTCTCTTCTCTATCATATAACCCTATATATCACAGAGCTCAGCTCCTCTCCTCTATCATATAACCCTACATATCACAGAGCTCATCTTCTCTCCTCTATAATATAACCCTATATATCACAGAGCTCAGCTCCTCTCCTATAATATAACACTATATATCACAGCGCTCATCTACTCTCCTCTATAATATAACCATATATATCACAGAGCTCATCTTCTCTCCTCTATCATATAACCCTATATATCACAGAGCTCAGCTCCTCTCCTCCATCATAAAACCCTAGATATCACAGAGCTCAGCTCCTCTCCTCTATCACATAACCCTATATATCACAGAGCTCAGCTGCTCTCCTCTATCGTATAACCCTATAAATCAGAGCTCAGCTTCTCTCCTCTATCGTATAACCCTATAAATCAGAGCTCAGCTTCTCTCCTCTATTGTATAACCCTATAAATCACAGAGCTCAGCTGCTCCTCTATCACATAACCCTATATATCACAGAGCTCAGCTTCTCTCCCTCTATCATATAACCCTATATATCACAGAGCTCAGCTTCTCTCCTCTATCACATAACCCTATATATCACAGAGCTCAGCTTCTCTCCCTCTATCATATAACCCTATATATCACAGAGCTCAGCTCCTCTACCTCTATGATATAACCCTATATATCACAGAGCTCAGCTTTTCGCCCTCTATCATATAACCCTATATATCACAGAGCTCAGCTCCTCTCCTCTATCATATAACCCTACATATCACAGAGCTCTGTTCCTCTCCCTCTATATATAACCCTATATATCACAGAGCTCAGCTTCTCTCCTCTATCATATAACCCTATATATCACAGAGCTCAGCTCCTCTCCTCTATCATATAACCCTATATATCACAGAGCTCGCTCCTCTCCTCTATCATATAACCCTATAGATCACAGAGCTCAGCTTCTCTCCCTCTATCATATAACCTTATGTATCACAGAGCTCAGCTTCTCTCTTCTATCATATAACCCTATATATCACGGAGCTCAGCTCCTCTCCTCTATCATATAACCCTATATATCACAGAGCTCGGCTCCTCTCCTCTATCATATAACCCTATAGATCACAGAGCTCAGCTTCTCTCTCGCTATCACATCCTGCTCTCAGATGCTGTTGCGTGCCACTTTCTTCTGTAGCTATGTAATTAGTCCTCCTCATTTTTGACACATTTATTCCTATGTGAAATTACATTTTAAAGCTATATTCAATAAAAAACACTGAAATCTAACGTTTTCCTAATGAAAATCACGTTATATGAACCGTTTCAAGTTCGTACATTCACTTTTCTGGACATAATTAAGGATTTGTAGACAAGTACACAAAGACTCCTGCTTTGTCAGCAAAGCCCCCAAACGTATCAGCAAAACTGTCCTACTGAAGATCCTTAATCTTCCTGTCACACTGTGGGACACTTTCACAGCTGATACAAATTAGATATATTTAATATACAAATCTAGGGCAAGGCTGCTAGGCAACAGTCCGGCGACCAGCGCGCTGAAGAAGCAACCAGGTTTTATTTACACGTCAGGTCGGATTTTACACTGGGCTTTTCAAACTAGAGGCTTCAGCCAAGAGATCCAAGATAGATTACGCAACCCAAAGTCCCATGAAAACATTGATGTTAACCCTCTGGAAACCCTTAACAGAACAAGGTGAAGAAGAGCAGAATTAAAGAATTTTAAATATTATATATACACACATACACATACACACACATATATATATACATACATATATACACACACATATATATATATATATACATACACACAATTATATATATATATATACACATATACACACACATATATATATATATACACATATACACACACATATATATATATATATATACATATACACACACATATATATATATATATATATACATATACACACACATATATATATATATATACATATACACACACATATATATATATATATACATATACACACACATATATATATATATATACACATATACACACACATATATATATATATACACATATACACACACATATATATATATATATACACATATACACACACATATATATATATACACATATACACACACATATATATATATATACACATATACACACACACATATATATATATATACACATATACACACACATATATATATATACACACACATATACATACACAACACACACATATATATATATACACACACACACATATACACACACATATATATATATATACACACACATATACACACACATATATATATACACACACATATATATATATACACATATACACACACATATATATATACACATATACACACACATATATATATACACATATACACACACATATATATACACATATACACACACATATATATATACACATATACACACATATACACACACATATATAAACACATATATAGACACATATACACACATATACATACATATACACATATATATACATATACACATATATATACACTATATATACACATATATATACACATATATATATATAGATATATACATATACACACACACACACACCCACCCACCCATACATATACATACCTCCCCAGTGTCCCTATTTTGGAGGGACAGTCCCTATTTCTAACCCTTGTCCCTCTCAGTTCTATAAATGTTCCTCTTTTTCATTAGAGAAGTAGATTTGCATCAATAAACTGACTATCTTGCTTTAAAAAATATCTGATTGCTTCCTAGCTGTATGTTACATAATAACTTAATATTTCACCATTGGATACAATGCAATCTGCAATCCTGAAAATGTGTCCCTTTTTGGCTGTCTAAAAAGTTGGCATGTATTTGGTGTGGTTAGAGGCGTGGCCTGATGTGTCCCTCTTTTCAATCTCTAAAAGTTCATATATATATTATATATATTAATTATATTTTATATATATATATATATTATATATATATTTATATATATATATTCTCTTCAGTTTCAGGTGGCAGATGAAAAATAATGGAAAATTGTGATATCCTGCACCCTATAGATAAGTTAATATATACTTTATTTTCATCAATTAAAAGAAGCTTCCCTTAAAGCAATATCCATTTCTCCAGATGCGTTTTGAGCCGTATCCTGGTTCTTACTCATAGAAAGATAAGTTAAATGCATGCATTGCTCCTATCAGGTGTTAGATACCACAATTTTCGAAGGAATCTCTGTGCACTTGTCAGTGAACCTGGACTAAAAAACGGCTACAGCTTTGGGTGGCAGTAAGCCATATCCCTTTTTTCTTTTGTTTGAAGCTGAAAAATTAGCTCTGTTCACACAAGTCCCACAGCTTAGGTTTATAGCAGAAGCCACAGCGCTGTGACTCCAATGCGTTATAGGGTTCAGTGGGATTCTGACCTCATAGATGCTCTATTCACACCTGCATTACAGGATACATAGCAGAACTGGAACCTGGCACCATCCACAATCTAGAACACAGGTGCCCATCTTAAGGTTCAACGGCCGAATCTGTCCCATCATGCTTTTTTACGTAGCTCCCTAGAACTTATACACAGCTGGAGTGCAACACACAGGCGATGGCACAGCTCTGACAACCATACTTGGGCACTTAGCCATCCTCCAGTGGCCCTTTGAGGGGAACCACAATGCTGTTTTGGCCCTTGGTGAAAATGACTTTGACACCTCTGATCTAGAACAGTGCATTTGTTTCCTGATCTTACTGAGCTCCACAGGACTCCTGATTAGTGTTGATTGAGCTGTTGTATAAAAGTTAAGTTCTAGTAGAACTTCTTGAATTTTTAGAACTCGAACTGATTATTTTACTGTTCATTCGAGTAAAGTTCTAGTTCGACACGCCATTTTCAGTTTCTTTTTCAGTGGCTTTCTGCACTTTTGGCAGCCATCCAATCAATGCAGAGCACAGACAAGTTGCTAAAATCACATGACTAGGTTATATATATTTCACTGTAAGAGACGTAACTTGAATCTCCAGGGCCCTAGTGCAAAAAGTTAAATGGGCCCCCCAGCTACCCTGTGCCACTTACAACGCTGGTATCTCCTTATGTGGCAGAAGGGTTTTAGGGCCCCCTCAGGCTGCAGGGCCCGGTAGTGACTGCTACCTCTGCACCCCCTGTAGCTATGCCCCTGTTCACTGTATTACCTTGTGAACGCCATTTTCAGCTCACTCTGTACTGTACAGGCTGCTCTAAGTTAGATAGCATTTTCCTCTCCATAGATATCAATACTTAGGGGAGTTTGGTATTGCTGGCTGCATCTTTCCCACACCCAGAAGCTGTTATTTGGCGACATGTGCAGGCTCACATAACACCTAACTCTCATATACATGGATATTTTATCATACAGAGTGCTTGGATTTGCTAAATCATACCCCTTTGCCCAAAAGTTCAGTTTTTGCAGTTTTGGGGGTTCAGTAATTGTATAACACACCTTCTCCAAATCTCCTATGTGTCAAAGGGGCTTTTGGGCCCCCTCAGGATGCAGTACCCCATAGCAGCTGCTACCGCTGCACCTCCTGTAGCTACACTCCTGCTTGCAAGCTGTCCTCATCTTTTCAGTTAGCCATTGAAAGGAATGAAGTATTGTAGCCTCTCAGTTTTTTTGCCACTCTTAGAGCCAAATTTTCTTCACTAAGTTGTTCCACGGATCCAGGTTTACTGTTATGGATGGTAATTCCAGCTTCTCACCTGTATAGGTATAAAAATTAACTAGAACATCTTCTCCCATTGACTTTAATGGGGTTTGAGTTGGAGTTCGAATAGAACCTAGAACCGAACTCAAAAAAGTTCCAGGTTCTAATCAAACTAGAACTTTTTACTGCTCGCTCATCTCTACTCCTGATCTATGTAGAAGTGAATCAGGAGAAGCTCGGCCATTAAAGGGGTTTTGCCACAATGTAAAATTGACGTGGGAAACTTGAAAACCAAATAATAAACATTTTCACCATTCATCATTAATAAAAATTCTGCACCATTTTTGTTTTCGCTGCTCCTTTAGTGATCCATTGTTTACAGCTCGTCTCCAGGTGATACGACCAGGGCTGAGAGCTCCTCACTCCTGGTCAGACATGCTCAGACATCACCTCTCCTCTCAGGCAGCTACTGAGTGTTCAACCCCAGGTACTGTCACTCTACTCCCGTCCTCTGTACTCCTTAGTATTTAGCCAAACAGTGTAAATAAATAAAAAAAAAGAAACCTCAATGAGGTACATGCATTGATAAAGAGAAAAAAATCCACAGGTTTGGTTCCTGCAGGGATTTGAACCTAGGACCCTTGTGCTGTGAGGTAAAAACTTTACCTCTGAGCTACTCACAGCTTTATACATAAACAGACCTTTCTTTGACTAGAGAGAGGAAAGGCCTGGTGAGGTCATCCTGCTGGGTCACATGATCTGCAATTCAAACAAATCACACACGCCCCCTTCTGAGCACACAGAGCTGAATGCAGGAGGTATGAAAGGAGATTGTGGCAAAACCCCATTAAGGCATACACCACTGAGCTATCTACAGGAGTCTAGCCTTGTGCAGTAGTTGACATTGGGATCGGTTGTCCGTAGCCTTGTGTCATCATTCTGCTTTGAAAGCAAACTGCTGGGATTAACACAGTATATTAAAAAAACCACAGCTTGCAATAACTACACTAAACTTTAAACATAGTGCAGCATGCTAGAGGGTGTATCTGAGAATCGGTAGGGTAATGCTGTGTAGACACATAGCGAATGTTAGGTTAACATCTGTTAATAGCCTGACTTTACCTGCATCTGTGACCAGAAGATCTCAGAACCTACACAAGTGCTGAACGAGTTAAACCCCTCACTCTTTAAAAGTCTCATAAACAGAGGCCGTCATTTGTCACTTTTACTGGGTAACTGGGATTCTCAAAACTACTGAGGCGCGAATTTTATTATACAGGAAATACAAAGGGCATCATAAAAAGTCCTAATGACTTTCATCAGGTAATATTGGTTTTGCACTGCAGGGAAAACGTCTTAGCTGCTGGACTCCTTCTGGTCCTTGCAATTTCTTGTAGAGTCACTGGACCCCAGTACGCTGGCAGCACGGTGCTCTCTAAATGGAACAACAACGTCATTAAACTGCAGCCCCTCTTAAATACGCCCAATTGCCTTTCTCTGTGTAATTTAGGCCTAAAAGCCAGTAAAAATTAATGTCATGTAAATTATGTAATTGCTAATGTGTTGAAAGGTTTATTAAATGATGCTGAATTGATTTCTGCAAAGTAGAATGAAAAATTTTCTTGGTCGAAAGTACATTCTAAGTAAGTAGGTATTTGCCTCGACAGATGGGAGCTTGGTAAGATTAAGCAAAAAATATTGGACTTCTGGGAAAAGGCTCCAATCATTGTGCTTTTAAGACAATGCAACAGTCGTCCCTGAGAGCTAGTAAACTGGATTATATATTTCACAGATCACTTAAATAATTATAGCTATTTATCCATCTATTTAGCTACCTTCCTGATTTACAGACCTCAGTACTCACTGAAGAGCTGATCTGGATCTGCCAAGACTCAGCAGCTCCTGCAGTTACCCGGCACCTGACAGAAGCAGGAAGCTTTACAGCTAAGGCTCTGCTGACAATGTAGAAGTCTTCTGCAGGACACATACACCGGGTACACGCTGTAAGCATACCTCTGATGGAAGGTTGCAACATATCCCACTTGGAAAGCACATGGTGAAAGGGCATGTTCACACGGCGTTTTTGGACGAGGTTTTCGGAGCGTTTCCTTGCCCAAAACCTCGTCCAAAACGCACCCAGTTCATTTAATTGGATTCCTACGTAAAACCTTGTTGTAGTTCACACACGACAAGGTTTTTATACACGTCTTTGGAAGCAATGAAAAGAAGTGTCGTGTCAATTCTTGAAGCGTGTTGTAGAAGCGGTTTTTGGCACGATTTTTAGCACGGTTTTTGTCCTGGCTATTCATTTGTATGGCTGAAAACCTCGTCGAAAACCTGATCCAAAACTGACCCAAAGCTCATCAAAAACCTCGCCTGAAGAAGCGTGTTTCAGGCGAGGTTTTGATGTGGTTTGGACGAGGAACCGCTCCGAAAACCTCGTCCAAAAAACACCGTGTGAGCATGCCCAAATACGTGGCCCAGGTACTTCTGACAGTCACACAACAAAAATGTGAGTCAGGTGGCTGTGACCAATGCCAGTGCATGGAGTAGACAAAAACACTGATTGAATTTTACAGGGGAAGCTCTAATGATGCAACTGTTCATATACTGTAAGGGCACGTGCACACAGCGTTTTTGGACGAAGTTAGTGGACGAGTTTTTTGGAGCGTATCCTCACCCAAAACCTCGTCCATAAACCACATCAAAACCTCACCTGAAACACGCTTCTTTAGACGAGGTTTTTTACGAGGCTTTGATCAGGTCTTGGATCAGGTTTTCACCCATACAAATGAATAGCCAGGACAAAAACCACGGCGAAAACGCGCCAAAACCGCACTAAAAACCACAATGAAAACCGCGCCTAAATCGCGCCTTCAAGACGCTTCAAGAATTGACATGACACTTCTTTTTCATTGCTTCCAAAGAAGCGTGTAAAAACCTTGTCATGTTTGAACTTACAACAAGGTTTTACATAGGAATCAATTAAATAAACTGGGGGCGTTTTGGTCGAGGTTTTGGGCGAGGAAACGCTCCGAAAACCTTGTCCAAAACCTCATCCAAAAACGCCGTGTGAACATGGCCTAACACTCCATATTTAGTCAGTTATATCAACAGTAAATAGTAGGGTGGACATGCACACCCACCGAAAGGGTAGTGGGTGCTCAAGTGGAAAAACCACAGGGTCCATACAGAAAATATATTATAATCCCCTGCACTCCAAAGGTTATTAGCTTGAAAGTAGTTTTATTAACATATAGATAGAAAGTTACATATCAAAGACACCTCCCTATATTAACATCATTTATAGTAGCTGAAGAGCACTTGTCAGATAGATCGAATCCAATCAAAGAGATATGGAAATAGATTTCATTACAATGTTTCGGCGAAATTGCCTTTATCAAGTGTCACCTGTAAGCATGGGGTGATGTAAGACGAGGACAAAGTGCTTAGAGGGCTCAGCGAGCTGCAGTCAAAAGACAGAGTCCAGGAGTGAGCGTGGCAACCCTCTAGAAGCGGTGTGCAGCCCTCTGAGCACTCTATGCGCTAGTCTCACATAGCCCCATGCGCACAGATGTCACGCGATAAAGACAATTTTACTGAAATGTTGTGACAGAATCTGTGTTTTCATCATACCCATATCTCCTGGATTGGAATAGATGAAATATCTGACAAGTGCACTCAACCTACCACAAATGATGTTAATAGATGGAGGGGTCTGACATGTGACATTCCAGCTATATATTAATAAACCTACTTTTAAACTAATAACCTTTGGCGTGCCGTGGATTATAATACTGTATATTTGCTGTATGGACCCTGCGGTTATTCCACTTGAGCACCCACTACCCCTTTGATAGGTGGGCCTGTCCTTCCTACTATTTACTGATATAGTTGAAAAAGAAAAAAAATACCAACAACCTTATGGAAAAATCAATCTTTATTACACCAAATAATACAAAACAATAACAATGAAACAATAAAAACCTAACAAAAAAAAATAAAATATACACAAACCACTAAACAGAAAAAGGCTACTACTCTCCACCATCTATGAGTAAATAAGCTGAAGAAAATACATTTAGGCAAAGAAGTACAAGCATATAAGAACTAATGCGATATAAAACAAACTTAGCCAACCAGCCACCCACGTGTGGAGAGGAGCCAAACCCCGACACACGTTTCGCTCAAACGCTTCCTCAAGGGGGAATAACACAGATGGGAACACGTATACATTATATATATATATATATATATTATATTATATATATATATATATATATATATATATATATATATATTTATATTATATATATATATATATAGAAACTTTGGTCCAATCACATCACAGAAAGGATGATAGGCATATAAATGAACAAAGGAGTATAGATCACATGACTTTATGCTAATACCTCATGACATCATACAAATTAACATATCACATGACACAACATATTATAAAGATACAATGATATAAAGGAGATTATACACCACAAAGCATATACCCAAAAAATAAATAAAAAAAAACAAACAAAAAAAAAAAACATAAGATCAAGGCAGCCCGCATTTAAAAAAAAAAAAAAAATTCCCAATAGTCACGTCTAAACCAAAACCGGGACTGTCCGCAGGAGTATACATACGATCACACTGCGTCCAGACTGGAATCGGAAGTATACATGGAGATATCACATGTATAGAGATGCGGGAGAGTCGCGTATATCGGAACCGGAAGTCATGCAGGCGCCATCTTAGAATACCCACATGCGGCGCTGAACATCCCAACCGGAGGCCAGAAACCCAACCTAGACACACTTTCCCTAAATAACACTGCAGCGGAATACCACTGGACAAAGCCACCAGCTTTAAACATACAAAAGGAAAAAAAAACAAAAAACTAGTGTGCAAGGAAGTGCCGTATATTATAATATATGAGCTATATCATCAGAAATTTCCCGGGGGAAAAAAATCTGCATTGTTCTTTTCTTGTAAAGCACTGGCACTGCTCACAGCCACCTGAATTTTATTTCTTGGGTGACAGAAGTTACAGCTAGCGCAGCTGGAGGAGAGGAAGGAAATCCCTCCCTCAGGAAGATCTAGTGATAACTCTCCATTTATGGACAGTGACATTACTGGAGCCTCTCAAGGTTCCCTCATATGGATGTCAGGAAATAGAGATGGGACATGCGCTCCCTAGTGTGAAAACGCTTGGGATACAAATATCCCAAATCCAGCATATATAGATTTTCTCCTCACCTTATGGGGTTGTGCTTCGGCAGGGACAACACTCCGTGAGCTTTTCCGGCTCACTGGTACCGATAGTGAGACAAGGTTGCGGCCGATCTCCACGCCCAGAACACAATGATCCACGTGGAGTAGCAAGTGAGGAGATGAGAGATATCTGCCCTGAGTGCACACAAGTGTCTCTAGGTTACTATACATATCTCCCTTCCTGATTAGAGAGAGCAGGGAGTAATATCACCATGGTCGGACAGGGAAGAGTCTTTATCTCTAACAAGATTAGCTTGTTAAATTTAATAAGCAATTGCTTTCAGTCCTTGGAGATACAGTCATAGGAAAAAGTTTGGGCACCTCTATTAATCTTAATCATTTTTTAGTTCTAAATATTTGGGTGTTTGCAACAGCCATTTCAATTTGATATATCTAATAACTGATGGACACAGTAATATTTCCGGATTGAAATGAGGTTTATTGTACTAACACAAAATGTGCAATATTAGTTATTAGATATATCAAATTGAAATGGCTGTTGCAAACACCCAAATATTTAGAACTAAAAATGATTTAGATTAATAGGGGTGACCAAACTTTTTCATATGACTGTATGTAGCCCTCACGTAGCCCTTATAGACTAAGCCCTCATGGGCAGGGACCTCTCTCCTTATGTACCAATTGTTAGTTATTAATTTGTCACCTTTGTACTTGTTTGACCTATGTTATTTATGCAAGCCGAATGTACAGCGCTCTGGAACTGTGTGCGCTCTAAAATAAATAAATAATAATAATAATGTAGCATTGTTTAACTGCAGATTAGATCTCCTGCACTTTTGTCACGAACACCTAGCTAGTTATAGAAGAGCTAAATATAATAATCACTGCTATAAAACCACCCACAGCCTGACCAAGAAATGCGATTCTGAATCTGCCAATGACGCTGTGAAGCAGCATGGTGATGTTTACAATGAAGTGGTCATCAGTATGTAGCCAAATGACGTCCACGTGTCTGCCTTTCTGTGACTCTTCCAGTCTCTCTGTATTTCTGATACAACCTGCTGATGACACACGCCAAGCTCAGTGGCCACTTCCATCTGAGAGCATCCTGCTTGAAGCCTCGCAATGGTTAGGTACTGTTGATCAACTCTAAGGTGTTGTCTTGGTCTCATTATGTCGAATGTCAATAGTATGATGAGGAGGATGGTATAAATTTAAATTCAAATTGATCCCCTAAATTTATTGGGCAATTCAGGGATCAAACACCTGTTGTGAATTATGCCAGTAAGCTACTTGTTAGATAGCCGTGCAAGTACTGAAACAATGAACAGCTGGACATGTGCATTCAAAAGTGAACAGTTGATCTCATTTATCTCATAAAACTTATTTTTTTATGTTCATCCTGAAATTTCAAACAAATGTCAAATATCCCTAACTTTGTTGGTGGTGGGATCCTTTATGGGCCAGAATTGAGTGCCACTTAGGAAGATCCAGCGTGTCCTTGTATTACATTCACAGTCTTTATTTGAATTATGCATTACCTCACTCTCTAGAGAATCTGGAGGCTTCTTTTTAAAAATACATTTTCTTCTTGACACAACAGATATCCATACCTTTGTGGTGTTTACTTAAAGCTGGTATGGTAGAGCAAGGCGGTCGGGGGTTTAAAAATTACACGTTACCAGTCATTCTTTAGTATGAAAAGTGACCACCTTGATCTCCGTGCGGACGTTTATTACACTCTGACACTCTATCCATATTACCCTCCATCTACATTGTGTACTTACTAGATGTCACTTGATGAAGGCTCCGGATGCTGAAACGTCGACATCATTTGACATCAATATCTTCTGACATCTCTGTAATACCTATGACATTTGTACCTGTGCAGTAATCTTACATTTTGACTATCTGTACCTGTACTATATGATCCTAATTAGATACCTATCTACTAAAAACTCCCCCTGATAAGCACCCATCTCGGTGTGCCGTGGATATATTTATACATTGATAGACTTCATGGTCGTTTCCACTAGAGCACCCAAAATTGCTTTCCCTTCTCTAAGGTGTGCAAACGAATTTACTATTATGGTGTGATAATGTAACATGATCACCACGTGTTGGGGCCTGTTGCCCAGAAGCTTAAAGTTATTTAGCAGCTTCTCAGAAATATCAGTTTCTGCAGGGATTATTCATTAAAAAGGTTTTCTCAACACGCTGTTTAACTGAGTCACAAGCAGTTTTAGACTCAATTTGTCTCCTCAGACTGTGGGTGGTTCTATAGTAGTGATTGGCATATTTAGCTTTTCAGTAACTAGCAGCATAACAACTGACAAGTGCAGGAGATGGTTATATTCAGCAAACTAAGGGCATGTCCCCATGGCCGGGTTTTCAGCCTGTTTTGCAGATGTTTTTTGGTTTTGAAAGCCGTCTGTAAACCGGCTGACAAACTTTTACACGGACCTCTATGGAAAATTTTCGGCCAGGCTTTTATTTTAGACCGCAGGCGACGGCCGGCGAAAAAAGATTCAACATGTTCATTCTTCCGCCCGGTTTTCGGGCGGAACATGAACATTTCAATGGAAAGGGGTCGGGCTTTTCTCCGCAAACCACGGAGAAAAGCTTTCCCCCTGCGGCCATGTACATGGCCCCAAAACAGAGCAAATTCCGGTCAATAATCCCACCGGGATTTGCTCTGTGTCGTAGGGACATGCCCTAAAGGTACATGTGCGGATAGGACTGAAAACAATTGTTTATCTGTAATCTTGTTAGAGATAATTAGTTTGATTCGGACTAAGTCCATGGTGACGTCGATCCCTGCTCATCTTATGAGATGATTAGAAACTTATGTCCACACAGAGAGCATAAAATATCTCATGACTAAAGTAAAATCTATTGACCAATGTATTTACAAAAAGCCTTCAATTACTTGTTCCTTCATGTTGAAAGCTGACCTTAGTAGTGAGAAAATCTATTTAAGGATTGAAATAGTAACGGGAAGTTTGCCTTTAAAGAAGGACAGTTGCGGAGAGGCGAAGCTGAACATGTTCAAAGTAGTGGTTTCTATATAACCTAACCCTAAAAGCAATTTCCCCATTCAGCGGCAAGGGAATATTTATTCTGCACAAACTATTAAGCCTGCTGCTTCTATTCCTCTCCTGGATTTGCAGTTAGACGACAATATATGTTTTCAACAACTCGATTTCAGTTTAACCCTACAATGCTAAAGCTGTTCATATCCCACCGTGTAATCTACCAGGGAACGGGAGCAGCAGCGAAGGGCATTATTAGCGAAATCCCAAACAGGAGCACTTACTGTTGTTTCCCATTCAATGCTAAAGTCTGTGCTCTGTAGAGTAACACACACCTGCTGGGCTGTTCCGTGCTGAACCCGACACTGATCAAGAGACATTAGCAGGAGGATTCCCGGCAGAGCACTGCCCTCTCCTGCTCGGCAGGTGATCACAGGGAACAGGCAGAAAACTTTTACAAAACTAGTGCTTTGTCTGGTATTTTTCTATCATCCGATAATCACTGTGAATGAAGCCTGAAATATTGTCTGTTCTTCATGTTCAATCCTTCCAAAAAAAAACAAGGTGCAGCAAATCCACCAGATTTAGAGGCTGGGACAGCGCTAGAGAACGGCTGTAAATGGAGTGTACTGCGAGTTCTGAAAATATGAATATCCGGTCTCTCACTATAGTTGATTTGATCTAATAGCTACATAAACAGTTTAAAGGGGTTTTGCCACAATGTAATGTTGATGTGGGATCCTCCAAAATAGGTAATCACTTTTCTAAATATATGTGATTACAAAAATTGCAGCCTGAGAGAGCTACAGGCTGCCTTACCTGCCCTAGTTACTTAAAAGCTTCTATTAGATACGACCTGACAAGAGCTGCTGGCCGGGCTTGCGCAGAGAACACTTCTTATCTGATGAGAGGGAGCTGAAGAAGCTTTCAAGGCACCGGGTAGAACTATGTTGTCTTTTGTATACAGAATCCACTAGTTGTAGTGTGATTATTTGAGTGAACATTTCACACGATCCCTTATGCATGGCTCTGTGCTCTGGCTGTGTCTCTCTCTCTCAGCTCAGCGTGGCTCGTTTACAATTGCTTCTTAGCAGATAAGGCACGTCCTGGCAAAACCCCTATAACTTCTAAGGAAAATCGTCAACAAGCAAGACACACCCCAGTCTAACTAAGCTATTACCACAGTATTTCTCCAAAAATAAGAAACGTCTTGTTTTTGCCACCCGGAAACACAGTAGCTAGTGTAAGGCGAGTACTATTCCCCTCAGCCGCTCTTTCATATTTAGGCCACGGGTCCAGTTGAGAGTAGGCCCAAAAGTTCTGCCGGGTGGTGTGAAGGTCCCGAGTTAAGTAATATGTGGAACATGGAACCAGACGTTGTCGGGAAGACCCCAGAACACTCTGTTAAAGAGAACCTGTCATGTAGTTTATGTCCCCCTTGCTGAGGACAGCACTAGCTAGTGACAGACCTGCTGTTTCCAGCGCTGTGTCCCTTATCTGTAGGATGCTGCAGTTTTTGTGAATTTAGTGCTCAAATCTGCAGTTTTCAGCCAGAAAGAGTCAAAGAGTCAATTTTTTTTCATGCCCCGCCCATCTGAGGCTAGTCCCACCCACCTCAACTGGTTAACCTATTACTTTGAATGGGTAGAAACATGTGAATAACTATCAGGTGGGCGGTGCTAGTCTTTGGTGAGTGGAGCTAACACCTGCTCATGAATAAGATTTGAGGGGTAAATGCTCTAAAACTACAGCATCTTACAGAATAAGGGACACAGCGCTGGAAACAGCAGGTCTGACACTAGCTTGTGCTGTCCTCAGCAAGGGGGGCCTAATCTATGTGACAGGTTCTCTTTAAGTGTTTTGTCACAGCAGGAGACAAGGATTGGTCGCAGCAGGGTCGGTTTATTTAACCCATTACCAACGCATCCAGTTTTGACCTCATTGACAGAGACCTATTTATGAACTCTGACATTAGTCACTTTTTGTGGGAAATACAATTTCTTACTTTTACCTATCCGTGTGATTCTGAGACTGTTTTCTTGTACCACATTGAACTTTAAGTTGCCAAGAAATTTTGGTCCATACAATCCTTGTTTATTTGTGAAAAATATCAAAGTATGACATTTTGAAAAATTTGTCATTTTCAAAGTTCAAAAAATGCTATCTCGCATTTACAAAGCTCCCAAAGTACCAGAACAGGTGAAACTTTCTAGAAGTCACCCCATCCTGGATTCAACACCCCTCATGGCTCTCATCTAGCGGTGTTTTTTTTCATTTTGGGTGTACAGGTGTTCCGTAATTTTTTATTTTTTTTTTAGAACTGGGCCATGAAAATGGGCGTAACATTTTTTAGAACATTGTATTTTGGGCTTCAGTTTTACAGCATTCACCGTGCGGCATAAAAGTGACAGAATAACTGTACTATGCGGATCAGTTCAATTACAATGATATAAATTTTAAATAGTTTTTATGTTATATTACTTTTACACAATTGTAATGCGTTTGTAAAAAATTGCGTTTTTATGTGGTCATAGTCTCATAGCCATAACTTTTTATTTTTCTGTATATGGAGCAGATTAAAGGGCTTGTTTTCTTGCGGGACGAGTTGACGTTTTTATTGGTATCATTATGGGGTGCATATGACGCTTTGATCGCGTTTTATTAAGGTTTTTGTGAGGTGTTTTAAACAGTATACGGCAATCCTGATGTTTTTTTTTTATTTTTATTTTTTACAGCAGTCACTGCACGGTATAAATGACATGGTAGCTTTCCTCAGCAGGTCAATATGATTACAGCATTACCGAAAATTGGATTTTTTTCTTTATGTTTTACTGCTTTTACACAGTAAAAACGCTTATTGAAAAGGAAAAACAAGTTTTTGTATCGCCTAAGTCTGAGAGACAAAACTTTTCGATTTTTCTGTGTACGGAGCGGTGTATGGATTTGTCTTTTGCAGGATGAGTTAACGTTTTTATGGGAATCATTTATAGAGGGAAAAGGCTTTTTGATCGCTTTTAAATTTGTTTTTTTAGAAGGCAGGGTGAAGAAAATAATGTAATCCTAGTGGTGTTTTTATTTTTAACAAGCACCATGCACTATGCAGTATATGCCACGTTAGTTTTACTCTGTGAGTCGATACACTTATGATGAGACCCAATGTTAGAAGCCAGAAGTGCTAACCACTCAGCTACTCACAGCTCTTTACATGAACAGTTACGACTAAGGGCTGGATACGCCCGAAACGCGTTAGATTTGCACCAAGGTGCTTTTTTTCTATTTGCTCTTTATTCATGCCTCCATTGGTTTTTTAGCCTTTATGCCAATAAAAATTGATTTTATATCATTTCTGGATCATCTTGTGAGCGCTGTCCTTTTCACGTTTATGGATCATTCCTATGGACTATGCAGCTGGAGCAGTGGACGTGCGCCATTTGAGTGATACCAACCTGCATAACAGGTGAGCTGACTGCATCTTTCTCTTGTTATTTCTTTACATGAACAGACCTTTGTTTGACTAGAGTGAGCACACTGTGGGGAAAGGCATGGTAAGGTCAAACCTGTTGAGTCACATGATATGCAGCGCAAACAAATCACACATGCCCCTGTTTGAGCACATTGAAAGCTAAATCAGGAATTAAACGCCTTTGTGGAAAAACCAATTTAAAAAACATGACAAATTTGTGATACAGATGTGGCAAATTTTAAAGGGGTTTTGACATGAAGTGAGTTCCTTACCTCTTATTTGCTCAGGAGAGAATATAAACAAAGCATGCTGAGTCATGAATGGCTGCAGGGGTGAGAGGGAGGGGGGTGAGCAGAGAGCGAGGAAGAAGGGAGCATCTGCAATGTTTACTCAAATAATTACATTACAACCAGTGGATTCTCAATACAGCAGACAGCCTCATACACTGCACTTTCTCCCCAGCCCCTTGCAAGCTCCTTCATGTTCCCTGTCATCAGATAAGAAGTGCAAACACGCAAGTGGCCAGATCAGCTCCTGTCAGTGTCCTGGTTGTGTCTAATGTAAACTTTCAGGAAACTAAGGGGGACTGAGCAATGCTGTAGCTCTCGCAGGCTTCACTTTTTGTAAACACATATATTTAGAATTGGGATTAAATACCCATTTGGAGGATCCCACGTCAACATTACATCGTGGCAAAACCCCTTTAACTTGATGTTACAACTTTTTGTGTTATAGGTTCATAGATGGCAACATAAGCCATCAAAAACTATTACAAAATTTGAGAAGAATTTCTGCGCCTTTTTATCATGGCGTGTTATTTCTCAAGATGTGCTACATCTCTAAATGTGACATGATACATGCTGTACGTTCATTAATGGTAACCTTTTTTGGGGGGTTTCTCAGCAAAACATGGGTGGAGACAGGAAGATGTGAAAAATAGCGCAGCAAGACTTTTTTTTTATAGCGTGATAGAAAGACTATTTGTTATATTCTATATTGTACAACACGCCAAACAACAAGGAAAATATGATTGCACATACAGCAATCCAAACTGTTGCAAATTATACTGATTACTCTCCTAGATATCGCATAAGGATATTGTGAAGTATGTCTTACTGGTCTGTTGAAATGCTGCCTCAGAACACAATGATCACTTGAATCTATTTTCATACATTCACTTTTATGCATAAGCATCAATGACAGTCAGTTTCTGCATCACTAGACTTCAAGCTGCTTTCATACAATTTTTAATTTGTTTGTTAATGACCCTGGTGATCGCGCGGAGACATTTTTCTGATGCTTTGAATGCAAAAAAATAAAAAAAATTGTTATTGCAGTAGAACAGGATTCAGATGAGCTAAGGGCTTTGTCCACTTAATGAGGCGAAGCTTCAGCAATTGATCAGTTAATTTTCCATGAGAGCAGTAAGAGATCGCATGCTACTTTTTACCATTTGGGGTAAACAAATGCATTGTTCGACTGTAGAGTAAATTAGCACATGCTTAATCCAGCAATTCTTTAGGCCTCATGCCAATGAGTATATTATGTATCTGTGCTCATAGATCTGCATTATGGCACCCATAGGCCGAATACTGTACAGATGCGCACATTTTCTTCATACGGAGGAAGTGAGAAAGCCTTTAGATAGCATTAGACGGACAGTTTTCTTCCTTCTGGAGGAAAGCCAATTTGTGTATTTTGTTTTCCCCCAGGGACCATTACTTCTAAAACTGCACACCTACACAATGAGATCTGAGTCAAAGGCATCCTAGCCAGCCAGATCCCTGCTCTATACCGATGAGGAGCAAGATACCTGAAACAACTGTCTACAGGTGAGGATTTGGTTTGACAAATATTCCTAAGTAGTAATGGTCTTTTATGGGGCAGAAATTGACTTAAAAATCACAGAAAAATGGGACATTATTTACTCAAAAGCACACGCCACTGTACTTAAAGCTCAATGGCTGGACTAAAGACTGAACTCAGGAGGAGGCAACACAAGCCCTAGTGCTACTTGGGAAAATTAAACAGGTGCAGATAACTGCTGAGCAGTAGTTTGCACACCCCTCCACTAGGGGGTCAATTAGATGAGAAAAAAAAACTGCACACTGCATTGATACCTGTTCACACCTGTATGCAGAAAAGCCACATTATAATACATGGGAAGATTGCACAAATGCAAAAACACCGATAAGACAACCACTCACATGATGTCCATGTATGAGGCGGGTGGTTGCTGGTATTTTAATTGCATATAGATAAGGCGATACGAAAGGGTGCCATTTATACACGCTGGCTTACAATCATATTGACTTGTAGGGCAGCTATGGATATCACAAAGATAAGAAGCCATTTGCATGGCATTTTATACTAGGTCTGTGATATCCCTCAGAGTACCATGAAAAAATCTTCACCAATGGATACCACGATATTGCCTCCACTATATGTGCAGGATGCAAAAGCGTGCTAGACCACACCTGTGTGTCCCACACGGAAAGTGTATACAACCTGCTGTGTAATTGTGAAATGGGAGACATCAAGAATTACATTAGATGAAGTACATATATTAATAAATAACTGCACCACTTCGGAATCAAGTCCATGAGTTTTAGGGTATGTTCACAAGTCGTGTTGGGTCCGTGTGAACATTCGCTTTTGGATGCGCGTGTGGATCCGTCTGTGGGACCCCAAACATGCATCCAACAAATGGCAGTGTGATTTACATTGCTTTTAATATGAAACACGCATTGGCGTTCACACGAGTGATCACGATGAGCGTCTCATTGCGTCTTTCTATCCGTTACAACAATTGACATGTCAATTCTTGGTCCGAAAGATGCAGCAGGAGCCCTATAATAAACTATAGGGTGCGATCCTGCTGCATACAACACACATCCAAAAACACGGTGTGAACATACCCTTAAAGGCATACACCTTTCACAAAGAAGTGAAACGCCGAATGGGATTTAAGTCAGAAATGTTTGGAGGCGCCCAATGAAGTCTAATCAGAAAGAGTGAAGCAGGTCACTGAAATGTCAAAAAGCCGATGAAAAAAAAAGAAATGAACAGCTACACTATAAATAATTATGATCAACCCATTCAGGTGCTCTAGGGTACATCCAGCCCTGTACATCATTGTATGTGGCCTGCAAGAGCTTCAACACAGCAAGCAAGGATTGACAAAGTCTGGAGGCAGAAGTACCATCTCCCTTGATGACACAGCACAAGGAATGGGTGCCATCTTGTATTGGAGCTCCGGCATGCACCTCCATACTGCTCTGTTTAGCAACTCACAGGTTGTAGCACAACTCTGATAGTCCTACCAGAGCCACCTTCTAAAGTATTAAGCTTAGAAGGGTTGTCTCACCACGATGTTTCAAAGTCAAAACAGATCCAGATTCATGCATGCTTTCTCTTCCTGGTCAGGCAGTGGCTGCTTCAATGGCAGTGATAGCTCTTCAAAAAGCACTGACATGAGAGCAGGAGTTGTTATCTATAAGTGCACAAAGCTACAGAGATCAAAGTAGACAAACAAAAAGGAGACTAATTACTTGTCTGAGATAACACACTGTTCTCAACCTTTAGCCAGACCTGTCGTCATCCCAGCTTTTAATTAAGAGCAGAGAGAATGGGAGAGCAGGACAGTAACCTAGAGAAACCTGTGTGCACTCACAGCTGATAAATTCTCTCTTATCACCTCAACAAAGCCAAATAAAATAAAAGAATATATTTGGAAAAACTCTACAATTACTTGTTCCCTACATGTTTAAAACTAATCGTTGTAGTCAGACAACCCCTTTAATGCTGAAGAGGTGGAAGTAGCTGGCTATTAAACAACCTTAAAAACAATCTTGGCCTTTTATGGGCCACTAGGCACACCACTGCCCTTTGAGGGCAACCATATTGTTGAAGTAACAAATTCACTATCTGTTTCACAAAAGGTGCAAACTGAAAAAAATGAAACCACTGCCATAACTGTATATTTATCCACTACAACAGATATAACTGTCTTACAACAATATACCTGGCAGGTCATACATACAGGAGCAGTGTAGAGCCAATACCACAAGTCTGGCTCAGGCACCACCTTTACCCTGGTCTGTTCTTCTGCAGGTCATACATACAGGGCAGTGTAGAGCCAATACCACAAGTCTGGCTCAGGCACCACCTTTACCCTGGTCTGTTCTTCTGCAGGTCATACATACAGGCAGTGTAGAGCCAATACCACAAGTCTGGCTCAGGCACCACCTTTACCCTGGTCTGGCTGTTCTTCTGCAGGTCATACATACAGGGCAGTGTAGAGCCAATACCACAAGTCTGGCTCAGGCACCACCTTTACCCTGGTCTGGCTGTTCTTCTACAGGTCATACATACAGGGCAGTGTAGAGCCAATACCACAAGTCTGGCTCAGGCACCACCTTTACCCTGGTCTGGCTGTTCTTCTACAGGTCATACATACAGAGCAGTGTAGAGCCAAAATGACAAGTCTGGCTCAGGCACCACCTTTCCCCTAGTCTGGTTGTTCTTCGGCAGGTCATACATACAGGACAGTGTAGAGCCAATATCACAAGTCTGGCTCAGGTACCACCTTTACCCTGGTCTGGCTGTTCTTCTGCAGGTCATACATACAGGGCAGTGTAGAGCCAATACCACAAGTCTGGCTCAGGCATCACCTTTACCATGGTGTGGCTGTTCTTCTACAGGTCATACATATAGGGCAGTGCAGAGCCAATACCACAAGTCTGGCTCAGGCACCACCTTTACCCTGGTCGGTTCTTCTGCAGGTCATACATACAGGGAAGTGTAGAGCCAATATCACAAGTCTGGCTCAGGCACCACCTTTACCCTGGTCTGGCTGTTCTTCTGCAGGTCATACATACAGGGCAGTGTAGAGCCAATACCACAAGTCTGGCTCAGGCACCACCTTTACCCTGGTCTGGCTGTTCTTCTGCAGGTCATACATTCAGGGCAGTGTAGAGCCAATACCACAATCAACAGCAGAAGAAAATGGCAGGCTTCTTTAAATTGCAGAAACATGTAGAAAATTTATTAAAAAGTCCCATAAATACAAGACTTGAATGACAGCAGTTGTACTACTTGCGATTATGGTGGAGAACATTCCATAGTAAGCGGTATAATAGGTGTTGAAGACGTATTTTCATCTGCAGTACTGCGACTGCATAGCTCTGGTCGCTCCGGCTTGGAGCACGGCAGTTCCTGACGGAAGTTGAAGAGAGGGAGGGACAATCCATCGAAATGCTTCTTTTACGACGAGAAGCGAGATGGATTCATGAATTAAATACACTTGCACCAGCTGGGATGAACGAAAGTTGGGGCCTTAGAGCCTTCTTGTAAACACAAAAAACACTATCCATTAGCCATATGTAGCGGCATATATAGTATACACTCTGCCGTGCTTACCTATAAATTGTAGAGTGTAAGTCAGCAGTGCGTGCTTGAGTAAGGGGGAGGTCCCCCGAAACGTCGTACGCTCTGCGTCACGCCAGCCTGTCAGGAACTGCCGTGCTCCTAGCCGGAGCGACCAGAGCTATGCAGTCGCAGTACTGCAGATGAAAATACGTCTTCAACATCTACTATACCGCTTACTATGGAATGTTCTCCACCATAATCGCAAGTAGTACAACTGCTGTCATTCAAGTCTTGTATTTATGGGACTTTTTAATAAATTTTCTACATGTTTCTGCAATTAAAGAAGCCTCCTTTTTCTTCTGCTGTTGACTGTGTTGAGGGTTGAGGAGCCCTGGCTAAGGCAGACTTGCATTGTAGCGGTCTTTGTACTTACATGAACAGTCGCTACGTTGAAAAATAGGAGCCAATACCACAAGTCTGGCTCAGGCACCACCTTTACCCTGGTCTGGCTGTTGTTCTGCAGGTCATACATACAGGGCAGTGTAGAGCCAATACCACAAGTCTGGCTCAGGCACCATCTTTAACTCGGTCTGGTTGTTCTAAATGGTTTGAGCCTAGGTTTATCCTCTAAGGGTATGTTTACATAGCTTAATTGCCGGGCATATAGAACGGCCCGCAATTAAGCCGGGTGTTTGGGAGTCGCGTAATCCTGCGACGGGGAGGGGGGGGGGGGGGGGGGGGGGGGGGAGGGGGGTGGCAGCCCGCCGGCCTCATAGACATGCATTACTCGCGAATAAATGCCTTGTCAATTATCTCCCCCTGCATACAATACGATCGTATTGTACGCCCGGGGAGAGGAGGCATAATCCATTGTTCTTTATGAGAACTGTGGATTACCGTAATGATTGGGGCGCATTTCGCTCGTATTGGAGCGCAGCAGGCTCTAAATACATGGCGATATGCGCCCCAAAATAAGCCATGTGAACTTACCCTAAGAATCATAAATGTGTCTAATTCTACAAATGTGGTACGACGTGTCCCCAAATCTTTGGCACATTACAAAGGCACTTAAAGGGGTTGTCTCACTACAAGGATTGCTGCTTTTTATGTTAAAGATCTTGCAAAAACAAGTTACTTTGCAATATGTGTCCATTATCAGTGTCCTACCTATTCTGAGATATCTCCTCTTGTATGGGCTGCATCAGCTCCTCAGGTCACTATAGCTACAGACCTGGCTTCTTCTGCAGTCTAGTAGAAGCCAGTAAACACGCCCCTAAATTCAAAATGACACCAGGAAAACAGACCTGAGGTAAGATGAATCAGTGTTGTGAGACAACCCCTATAAAGTCCCAAAGTTTGGAGTGCACCTGTTCATAAATTCCTTTTGGATTAAAAGTACAGCAGAAAACTGGCGCAGCCCCGTTCATACATGTCGTCCTTAGTCTTCAGTATAACTAGGATACTATGCTCATGGACAGAACAGCACTACTGAATCTATAAAGTATTCTTATCAATATGGAAAAAAGTGAGGGCGCAGTGCTGCGTAGCCTAAACCCGTTAACAGTGAGAGTTTCCAAATGTCAGAATTTCTATTAACTTGCCTGTTTTTGGCAGCATGGTACAGATTATAAAGTCTCTACTGTGTGATTGTGTACAGTAATCTGCTATGTAGTCTGTACATAGTAATCTAGAAGCTTTATTATTTAATTACAATATTCCGTCTATTCTTGCCTCGCAGAATTGCTCCTAGTGATTTTATTCCTGGAGTTTTTATATTTCAGGTTTTTTTTGTTAGTGTCTGCTGTACGTAATCTGCGGTATATATATTGTGAGTGCATTGCACCACAGATGCCTGAAATTTAAAATGCACTAATTTGTCTTGCTAGATTTTGATCGTGTACAAGCATAAACGTTTGGTTCTGGACGGGGACACCCTTTTCGGGGTGATTATCCCGTGGCCAGGCAGTAAGGCCAGATAGATCAACTAGGGGTTGTATAGAGCTCGTTTCCTTACTCTACCTAGTCTCTGTGCCTACGCATTGGAACCCTGCCCCCTGTTTTTGCACATGCTCTCTTGGCTTTGCACACACGCACTATAGAATTAACTATTTTTGTTTTTAACCTATTATAAAAATAAGTCTTATGTACACACCTTCTTGGTTAATTGATTAATAACTGTGTATATTTACAAGTCCCTAGGATATATTCCCACCTGTATATCTCCTTTTGTATTTTGCTGTACTTTGGCATTTTTTATTTTTTCGTCTCTTAGTCCTAGAGTTCTCTTGTATGTGTTAAAGGGAATGTGTCATCAAAAATAACTTACTGTTTAACTCACATTTTTATGTTAAAACACATTTTTTAAGAATTTTTTTTTTTTTTTTAAAATTTTCCACATCACTTTTAATATTTTTTAATAATTCTTAAGTCCTGCAGTTTTCACTTTGGCCACTAAGCCTAATAATATTCTGACATTTCATGTTCTGTAGAGAAAGATTCTCAGTAGTCCGCTCATTTTTAACACAAGCAGTGTAAAACTGAAAGGAGACACCAGTGTGAATAGATAACACAGGATCCACCAGTCACAAGAGAAGATAGTCACAGTTCACCATTTCACCTCCCTGCACAGTGATTTCTTCCCAGGTCACAGAGCATGACTAGAAAACTCTCCTATAGAAGTGAATGGGACTGAGTCAGTCTTAAGTCTCCTATGTGCATTAAGCAACTGTAAAGCATCTCTCTGACTGCTGCTAAAGCAGTGCAAATAAGGCCTAGTGGCCAAAGTGAAAACTGCAAGACTTAAGAATTATTAAAAAAATATTGAAAGTGATATGAAAAATAAAAAAACAAAAATTCCTAAAAAATGTATAAAATAAAAACAGGACTTAAACAATGACTCCTTTTTTGATGACATATTTCCTTTAAAGGGGTTTTGCCAGGACGTGCCTTATCTGCGAAGAAGCAAATGTAAACAAGCCATGGAGCTGAGAGAGAGAGAGAGGCAGACAGCCAGAGCACAGAGCCTGCATAAGGGATCGTTTGAAATGTTCACTGAAATAATCAAACTACAACTTGTGGATTCTGTATACAAAAGACAACACCTTTTCTCCACAGCAGCTTGAAAGCTTCTTCATGTTCTCTGTCATCAGATAAAGCAGGGATCTACTCAGATAATCACACTACAACTAGTGGATTCTGTATACAAAAAACAACATATTTCTACCCGGTGCCTTGGAAGCTTCTTCAGCTCACTCTCATCAGATAAGAAGTGTTCTCTGAGCAAGCCGGCCAGCAGCTCTTGTCAGGTCATATCTAATAGAAGCTTTTAAGTAACTAAGGGCAGGTAAGGCAGCCTGTAGCTCTCTCAGGCTGCAATTTTTGTAATCACATATATTTAGAAAAGTGATTAAGTACCCATTTTGGAGGATCCCAGGTCAATTTTACGTCGTGGAAAAACCCCCCTTAAAAGGTAGTTGTAGCTTAGAAATATCTGCAGCAACAGGGAGCCAAGGGGCTGGGAAAGGGCAACTCACAGGGAGCATTCTGTTTTGGGGTTTTGTCCAACAGTATACTTACAGATAGTGGTATATTAGTTATAATTTTGTAGATGGGCAGTATTATAGTAGTATATTTGTGTACATGGAGACAATATTACTGTATAGTATCTATATTCTTCTACTTAGGGGGCAAGTTAACGTTACGTCTTGTACATGGAGACAGTAGTATTATAGTAGTTATATTCTTGTTCATATAGGGTAGTATTACAGCATGATTGTAATTGCTAGTGCTGGTCCAGTAAAACCTACCCTGTTTCCCCTAAAATAAGACACACTTATATTAATTTTGCTCCTAAAGATGCTCTGTGTTTTATTTTCAGGGGGTCTAATTTTTTCACAAATAAAATATAGCAGCTATACTATGTGTGTGTATATATATATATAATATAATAATATATATATATATATATATAATATATATATATATAAATATATTTCTTAGAGTTTAGAGCAAAAACCATGGGAATAGAATGTAAAGGAATTTAAGGGAGCTGCATGATTTCCCCCAAAGGAGGGAAAATGTACAGCGGGGGACCTTTGAACTAAAAGTCCCAGCAGCTCCATCACCATCCTGGAATGGTGTGGTGTCTATCATTGCTTTGTTCCCCCCCTTTTCCCCTCTATTATTTACATGACTTTCTGTCTCCTGCCCGGGGGATTTTGGGGGCCCTTTGGGGGTGACATCACTCACATGACCCCCTCACAGGCCTTCAACACTCAGGGGCTACAACAAGTTCCCCGGCCGTTTCTTGGGGGGGGCGGGCTTGGGGAAAACTTTCCCCCCCTCCCCCCACCTTTCTCTCGCCCAACCTTAGGGGCATCCTGGTATGGACTGCAGCAATGATTTTCCGCAACTTTTTTTTAGGGGGGGCCTTATATTTGGGAATTCAACAAAATCTCTGCTATGTCTTACTTTCGGGGGTTTCTTATTTTCGAGGAAACACGGTAGTATGTTACTTTGTTAAACCAATGCAACTTCACAACCATTGTTTAAAAACCAAAATGTAAAAAGAGCAGTTGTCAATTTCCTTTAACACCCTTCAGAGAGGCTCATATAATGAGCAGGTAAAAAAATAAAACATACCACAAAGATTCTACTTAAAGAAAATATGTCATCTGAATTTTTTTAATGTTTTTATTTTTTTGTGATTATTTTATTAATTTAATGGGCATTTTAAAGGTTCCATATCATCATCTTTATAAAAAAAAAAAAAGGAAGTCTTCCAATTTTCAAATTGACCGCTGTGCCTCATAGTATGGCAACAATTTCTGTTATATAGGGATCACTTCTTTGCAGTCATCTCACCATCATAATAGGATTACAAAGACAGATACCACATCTATTACACAGCGGGGCGCTTATAACACAGGATCCACTACTGAATAATTGATGGCCACAGCTCACCTCTTCCTCCCTGCAGAGTGACCTCTGCAAGTGTCACACAGCAAGCTCAACACTCTACCATGGAAGTCAAAGAGCCATCTCCACAACATGGTTACCTATGTGTTTGCTTTAAAGCAGGTGTCTGAATGCAGAGCAACAGATCAGACATGACGACTACTCCACCGTTACATAAAAAAATTACAAGAAAAATCTACATTTAGAAATCTGAAACAAAAAAAGAAATGTTTGTCAGTATCTGGTTAAAATTTGTAAAATTACAAAGAGAATACTTCCTTTTAAAGCCAATGTGATACACTATCCGAATATGTAATGGGAGTATAATTTACAGAAAAGGTGGTTATCAAAACCTCTCCTAAGTGGTATTGTACCTGCCAGTAAATGCTGAAAAATGATTAACCTTATAACAAGTGCTGACAGCAGGATCAAAGGGGGTTTATTCCAGGATGTTAAACAGCCAAGGATATGATTTAATGTATAACATTCCCCCTGTCTTCCTGTCAATGACTAATATGCAGCTTCTGAACTAACCAACTTGGATCTACGGTGTACATTAGGTGATGTATATGGATAATTTACACTAAGCCAAATCCATCTCTATTCATGGTGGCAGCTCATGGTGGTGTTAAGTATGAGCGGCCAACCACGTGTCCCCTCACGCTTGCTTGCACACTACAAAGCGTGCCATTTCATTTGCTTCCCCCTGAAGACAGCTCGAACAAATCTCCGGACCTTTCAACTTGATTGATGTTGCGAGAGTCTCCGTCACTGCCAATAGATCGCTGCGGACAGCGAAGCGCTGTAGAGTTTCTATCCCAGTATGAAATCTCTTGTGTAGTTATAGGGGAGAAACATGACAAGTGAAAAGCGGCCTCTTTCACGGTCAATGTATGCACTTAGCAAAGTGACGTGCCTTCATGTATGCTGCATGTGAATTGGCGTCTGAATGCTCAAACAGTGCATTAACGTAGACATAAATTATCCATAAGCTAGAGGCTTTGAAGATTGCTTGTAGAGAGCGGGAATGCTGATAAAGGACCATTCTCTAAACCAACACTGAATACATATTAGCGGAAGGAGCACTAATTCTATACCTGAAATGATAAACAACCGAAAACTGCAAAAAAAAACCAATATATATATTGTTATTGTAAAGGGGTATGATTTACAAACATCTCTAACAAAGCTATGCATTGATTATAAAGAAAGCATATGAGATTGCAGTACCTGCAGAACCCAAAGTCAAAAGGTGTATAATCCAGCACACCCTAAGGTGAGAAATATTACAAGTCCAAATTTTAATGAAAACGGATTGGGTGGAGGCCGCGGGAAAAAAAGGAGACTCCTACCCAGCAGTTCTTTGAGGTTTGGGAAAGCTTTATCCCTTTGCTACCATTAAGAATTCAGACCGCCATCAGAGACCGCTTTAGTCTAACCTCGTGGTTTCAAACACAGGTATTACTGAGCGCCCCACCACTGTGACGCGAGTATCATGACTACCTGACAAGTGAGAGGGAGCATTGAGATCTATGCGCAGGGAAGAGGCGGAAATTAGTCATTGTTTACCTCCCATTTTTATGTTAAACACATTTTTTAGGATTTTTTTTATTTTTTTTTTATTTTTCATATCACTTTCAATATTTTTTAATAATTCTTAAGTCGTGTTAAGTCTTGCAGTTTTCACTTTGGCCACTCGGCCTTGTTTGCACTGCTTTAACCCCTTCCTGACGGATGGTCATAATAATATCTAAATTTTTTTGCTCTTCTGAAAGCCATAACTTTTTTATTTTTCCACCTACATAGACATATGAGGGCTTTTCTTTTGCGGGACAAGTTGTACTTTCTAGTGGTGTTATTCATATTACTATAGAATATACTAGGGAACAGCAAAAAAAATTCTAAGTGGGGCAAAATGTGAAAAAAAACGTACTTGCGCCATGTTTGCGGGAGTTTGTTTTTTACGGAGTTTATTCTTCGGTAAAAATGATGTGTTATCTGTATTCTACAGGTTGATCCGCATCCGGCAATACCAAACATCTAGGGTTTCCGTTATGTTTTGGTACCGTAAAAAAATTCCAAACATTTTCTATTCTTGAAATTTGTGCTGCGGCGCCATTTTGTGCGACCAATAACTTTTTTGTACTAACACCTACGGACATCAGTGAGGCGGCATTTTTTGCGGGCAGATGTGTACTTTTTAATGCTAGCACTTTGAAATGGATGCGACTTTTTTGATTACTTTTATTCCAATTTTTATGTGACGTGAAAGGACTAAAAAAACGCAATTTTGGCGTTTGGAATTTTTTTCTTCTACGGTGTTCAGCGTACGGGATAAATTATATTAGATTTTTAAAGATCGGGCGGAACTTTTTCGATGCGGCGAAACCAAATATGTGTATATTTTTTTTATTATTTTTATTTTGTAAAATGGGAAAGTGGGTGAATTGAACTTTTAATACTTTTTTTTATTTAAAAAATTTATTTATTTATTTTTTTTTTACTTTAACATTTAGTCCCCCCTAATGGTCCATTGACCACTAGGGGTCGCGAATCCCCCGTTAATACAGCCTAATGCATTGCATAGGCAATGCAATAGGTTACCCGAAGATGGCGGTTTCCCACTTCTTGTCTGCGGACGAAGTGGGGCAAACGAGGAACATGGCAGCGATCACAGCCTTTCACAATGGCTCTGCGCTGCCATCTTAGCCCAGTCTGTGACTACAGCGATCGTCACAAGCAGATGTCCCGATCGCTGCTGAAAAGCGTTGCGCGGCACCACTTTTTCAGTCATTACAACGCCCGCGGCGCCTAATGGGTTAAACAGCGCAGGCGGGCGACGCCGGGTATTAGCTGCAATTAGCCGCTAACACCCGCCGGCTGTGAAGCGGTTTCAAAGCCGCTTACCGGCGCTTTGACGTACTCATACGTCAAATGTCGGTAAGGGGTTAACAGCAGTCAGAGAGATGCTTTAACAGTAGCCTCATGCACATAGGAGACGGTAGATACCGACTCAATCCATTCATTTGAAAAAGGAGAGTTTTCTAGTCATGCCTCTGTGACCTGTGGAAGAAGTCACTGTGCAGTGAGGTGAAAGGGTGAACTGTGACTATCTCCTCTTGTGACTGGTGGAACCTGTGTTATCTATTCACAACACTAGGTGTCCTCCTTTCAGTTTGACCCTCATTGTTGCGATAAATGAGGACAGACAACTGACAATCGCTCTCTAGAGAAAGTAAGTGTCATTCTATTATTAGGCTTAGTGGCCAAAGTGAAAACTGCAGGACTTAAGAATTATTAAAAAAATATTGAAAGCGATATGGAAAATTAAAAAAAAAAAATATATAAACAAAAATTCTTAAAAAATGTGTTGAACATAAAAATGTGAGTTAAACAATAAGTCAATTTTGAGTACCACATTTCCCTTTAATGAATAAGTCCGCTTTGATTCTGGGAAAGGAAATTGACCTAATAATTGGAAGGTACATGATTGGACGGGATGGGTTGAGTAGTTGCAGAAGTAGAGAGCAGCACATCAGGTCTGCACGCTTATATTCAAACAAAGCTGGAAATCTAAGCCAATACTTTGCTGAATAATAATTTCATATGGATTTAATAACCTGCGTGTCGGCTGAGTAAAAGTGTGGAGGATACAGTAATGGGCACTATCTTTACAGATCTGAGTGGACTGTTCAGTTAATATTGTTAACTAAGGGGAAAGGTGAAGTTAGATGGGGAAAAAGATAAAAAAATATAATATACTGTGATAGGAAAACTCTGAGAAACAAAAATGTGATTCAACATATTTTATTAAGTGACCTATGATTGCATCTCATACTATGGATGTAATCGTGATTATTCTTTGTATCCAATTTGTATTACAAGCTAATGAAAAATAAAATTTATCTGTCAGGAGTTCGACTTTGACTGATCTCTTATTGAGGACCTAAATGCTTCAGACACAGGTAGGACCCCTTTAAAAATGACAACTGCTGCTCTTGGCCAGAGGAAGGGGTATTGTGGATATCTGAGATTTGAAAGGCTTTTTTTTTATTCCGTTTGTTAATTAGAAGTAGTACCAGTAATTTTGTTTACCTGCAACTGAATACAGGATTTCTTACTGCTGCTTTCTCATATGACCTGCACTGTGAGTTGCTTAAACACACAGCATGGTTGTGAGACTCGGTAGTGAATCTCTCTAGCTTCCCAATGAGAGGCTTAAAGTCATGCTCATTGGAGTGCATAAAGAGACAGGCTTCCCGTCAGCATCGACAGCACAATGTTTTTCAGTGAATCAAGTATGCTGCTGCAGGTATGCAAGTTACTGGTAAGTAAAAGCAATTTCTAATGAACTGGGGGTGAGGGGAGAACTGCAGTGGTCAACCCCCCAGCTCTGAACTGCTGTCCTCTGCTCTCATTATGTTCTGCCTGGCTTCAAAGCGCACACACAGAGTGATGACAACACATTCATAGAGGCCATGTGAACAATGACAGGCAATTTGCAGGGTATAGGAGATGACAAGGCTCTTTGTATGGTTTTGTACAGCAGAACAGGTAAATAATTTTAGATAAATATGAAATACAAAGTTTAATATAATGCAGTTGTGAGCCCTATACCAAAATAAAAAGATAGTCCTAATGAACCCCTTTAACCTCACGTAGGTGATGTTAGTAGGACTTTTACTGCCTCTTAAAGTCAGGCCAGGATTTTCTCTGCTATTTACTTAGAAATTCTGCTCCAGATCATACAGACCTAAAACATCAGAGCTCAGCTTTTCTCCCTCACGCATCCTGCTCTCATATACAGTAGCATCAACCCACCAACAGGTTTGCTTTAACCGCCAAAACAAATATCCTCTGCTATCAATACAATCAAAAGTGCGCCATTTCAGCAATACTGCTTGACTAATACAAATGCAAGCAAAAAGGCATGCTTTCTCTGCAACTGTAAGGCTACGTCTACACCGCATCGGACAAAAAACATCCGAAAGCAGACGATTTTTTTTTCTAATGCAGGACTGCAGTTTTTGTCACGTTTTCTGCAAAATCCGCGGTGGCTTCTCACTCTTTTGATGTCGCCCATACAATTGTATTGTATGGGAAGACGCCAAAAAAACTAAAAGCGCCGGCGTATTATACAACATGTTGTATAATACACCGAGACTACAGCTCATCTTTTCTATTCTAGTCCATGGGACTGCAGGAACGATCGTATTTTCAGCGCTTTTAAAATCCTAAAAGCGCCAAAAATATGATCATAAAGGTATGTAGTGTCGACATAGCCTAAAACAAAAAAAGGAAACATTATTAATGAAAAAATCTAACACTATAAAAACAAGCAAAGATAGCAACTGCAGTGCGGCTACATCCATGTACACATTCTGTAGAGATTTGCAAGAGATGAGAATAGTAAAGACAGCGGAGACAAGTGAGTGATCAGATGCGCCTCCGCCCCGTGACAGCGCTTTAAGATGCTGAATCCTAAGCAGTAAATATCTCCCACTGAGGCCTGGATATGACCTGAATAATATGTTACAGCGCTAATGTGTAATTTTAATCAAGAGGCCTTCAATTATTAAAACAATGAGTCTCAGGCCAGCAAAAACAACCCAGTAACTAGTAATCACACACAACTATACACAATAAAAGAGGTGGGGAATGTCAAGAGTGATCTGCCAACCTGGACTATAGAAAACTATTAGGCAGAGCTTGAACTTGGGTAAAAAGTGCCTTGATTTTATTACGTTATGGTTTAACATTAAAGGGGTTTTGCCACGATGTATGTTGACGTGGGAGCCTCCAAAATGGGTATTTAATCACTTTTCTAAATATATGTGATTACAAAAATTGCAGCCTGGATACAACCTATAACACCCACAACTCAAGAGAAATACTATGACTAAATATGAGGACCCTGGCGTGATTCTCCAGTCCTCCCATCGGATAGATTGTTAAAAGGAATGTGTCATCAAAAAATTAGTCATTGTTTACCTCCCATTTTTATGTTAAACACATTTTTTAGGATTTTTTTTTTTTTTTAATTTTTCATATCACTTTCAATATGAGAGAGTTACAGGCTGCCTTACCTGCCCTTAGTTACTTAAAATCTTCTATTAATACGACCTGACAAGATCTTGCTGGTCCGGTGCATGCGCAGGAGAGACCTAGCTATCTTATGAAAGGGAGCTGAAGAAACCTTTCAAGGCACGGTGTAAAATATGATTGTATGTTTTTGTAAACAGAATCCACTAGTGTAGTTATTGAATTATCTGAAGTAGATCCCTGCTTTTCTGATTACGATAGGAACAAGAAGAAAGCGTTCAAGCTGCTGTGGAGAAAAGGGTTGTCTTTTTTATAACATAATCCACAAGTTGTTGTTTTGAATTATTCAGTGAACCTTTCACACATCCCTTTATGCAGCTCTGTGTTCTCTGCAGTCTGTCTGTCTCTCTCTCTCATTCCGTGGCTTGTTTTACATTTGCATCTTGCAATAAGGCACGTCCTGGCAAAACCCCTTTAAGTGTTTTTTTTATTAAATACTTGACTAAGGCCACGTTCACATGACTTCTGTTACAGATTTGTACAGTGTATGCATTGGATTTCGCTGTGGGTTTTGACACACATTGGCTACACTCAACAAAGTCTATATGTGGCCTGTCTACTGAACATCTAATTCATGTTAATTGGGTAATGTTCACAGAGAATTTTCATGTGGATTTTTGCTTTATTATTTCTAATGGGAACCTGTGCACCAGGTTCACAAGATACATAGTTTTACCTGGTTAGATTTAAAAAATCTGCATCATGAAAGAAAAGTAAGTGATATGTCGCTTATTCACATCAGCTCAAAGCAGATTCAACCAAATGAATGGGGATAATTCATGTCAAAAACTGCTGCAAAATCCATGGTGTAGAAAATAAAAATCTGTGGCAGAAATCCAAGGCTCATGTTCTCTGCTGCTGCTTTGTCAGTCCCTCACCTCTCCCCGCTCCTGCTCTTCTGGTCTCCTCTGCTCAGTCCCCCAGAACATGCGTGCGCTGGCTCTTTCAGATTTAAAAGGTCCAGCATCTCCCCTCCTCCCACTGCCATTGATCCTATCTCCTGCCAGCACCTATAATTTAAAGGGAATCTGTCGCCAATTTTTTTTTTTTTACTTATTAAATCAAGACCCTGATCCATATTCTTTTCCTCTCAGTCCTTTTTATTTCCTGATTCGGCCGTCTATATATGATTGTGGGGAAGACATTCTTGCTTGCACTGCTTTAACAGCAGTCAGAGAGATATTTTAACAGCAAGCAGCTTCATGCACAAGATATATTCTTAAGCACAGATTCTGTCCCCATAGACTTGTATAGAGAGTTTATCACTGTGCAGGGAGGGGAAGAGGGGAGCTGTGACATCATCCTCTTGTGACTGTGGACCCTGTTATACACAATGTTGTCTCCTTTCGAGTTTGACCCTGCTTTTACTGATGATCAGACACTGAAAAATCTCCCTCACATAACAGTAATGTCATAACGATTATTAGGCCTTAGTGGCCAAAGTGAAAAACTGCAAGACTTAAGAATTATTAAAAAAAATATTTAAAGTGATATGAAAAGTTAAAAAAAAAACACAACCAAAAATTCCTTAAAAATGTGTTTTACATAAAAATGTGAGTTAAACAATACGTCATTTTTTGATGACACATTCCCTTTAAAGGAACTCTCTTCTCCAGTTTATTGGTGTTCCTGCTTTGAGTTAGTACCCGTCTTCAATGTTTTCCAGTGGTTTGACCCTTGCTTACGGACTTCTGACTGCTCTTTACCTTTCCTGACCTCCTTGCCTGTGACCCAACTTTGCTCTTGTCTGCTATTTTTACCTCATTGGCACCTCGGCTGTCACAGTGAGCAACCAAGTTCATCCCACCTTGTGACGTCCTCTGGTGAATACTTGGGGGGCTCCTTAAACACTGGTCCCTGGCCTAGTTATAATCATCTCTCAGAGTGATCCAGCAGATCCACCATGTGCCTCGTGACAGAACACCATGGATTTCCACAACGAATCTCCAACTACTTTTTCAGATGGAAAAATCCTGTGTGTACATGTCCTAAGTCAATTCTTATTATTAAAACACTTGTAAATTAACCTTATCTTTATAAATCAAGCCACTTTACAAAATACTAAACTGAGAAAACCCCTTTAATGTCTAGGTTGTCTAATCATGGGTACAGTCCAGTTATACAGGTCACTCTCGACACCCTCCACCTCTTTTGTAGTGAACAATTGTTGCGTTTGATTAGTAGTAGTTTTCTTTTCTGGCCTGTAGGTCAATGTCTTCACATTTGAAGGCCTCTTCATTGAATTAGCATTGTAATATATCATTCAGTTCACACAAAAACCTCATTGAAGATTACCTAGGAATTAGCAGCATGAAAAGCAGTGACAAGACAGAGGTGCATCTGATCATTAATCGCCATCTCTACCGCCTTTGAAATACACTACATACAAAGTGAAGATGTGTGGCTCAAACCCAAGGGTGCCACTTATGATTTCTGTCACGGACCTGCAACAAGTTTTGCTGATGGAAAGATCCTCCACGTTAACATGACTTAAGTGGCCTGTCACTTTTTTTGAAGGGTTGGGAGAATTTCCTCATGAAAACCTTGGATGTATATTTTCAACAGAAATCACAAAGCGGCTTCTGTCACATACAGGCTCCAATATTTTAAAAAGTGTATATTGCACATTACAAGTTTTCTAACTGGATGATTCTGTATAAGACAGCAAAGTGCACTGCGATATTTCATAGAGGAAAAAAAAAACAACAACATGGATATATGTGGACCAGACTGAGGTCCAGAGTTGAAGGCGTACGCCACCGCAAGGTACACAGCTGCTGGCTATGTCTATATGACACAAGCATAACAGAGGCAGGGCCGTTCCTAGGGGCGGGGGGGCCGAGGTGGGCGGGGGGGGGGTGGGGGGGGGGGGGTGGGTGGGGTGGTCGCCGAGGGGGGTCCCCGCTCACCCGGGGATCGGCCTCGGACTCTGCGTAGCCGTTGTAACAAGGCTGTGCAGAGTCACTCAGCAGCTGCACACTCGCTGAGTGTCAAGTAATTGACATGTCACTTATCTCCCCGCGCGTACAATACGACCGTATTGTACGAGCGGGGAGAGGAGGCGTAATCCATAGTTCTCCATGAGAACTATGGATTACCACAATTTAGGCACGCAACTCGCCCGTATTAGAGCGCAAATAGGCGCTGAAATTACGCCGTGTGAACCCTAATAATTAAGATAGAATGGCATAGTATGAAGAAATCACAACACAGTAACAACAATATTTAATGAATGGTAAATAGCATTGGTGTGTGCAATGTATGTATGCTTCATAAGTTCTTATTATAGCAATAATATGTGACTAATATATACATACAGTAGACCGGACCTAAAGTTCATACCTTTCGGGAAATGTGTCAAAAGTAAGAATCCAACAGGCTTCTTTTCAAAAGTAACTTGTGTTTCCAGTTAAACGCCTCTAATGGGCTTATCCACCTTTTCTATGGCCCAAAATGAAAAATACTGTATACTCTGTTTGTGAACGTCACCAAACGGCTTCGCTGTATCCTTAGACTATATATCCGCAATGTGTTCCGCAATCCTAGTTTTCAATTTTCTAGTGGCACAACCCATATATATTAGCTTACATTGTTGACAGTACATAATGTAAATCACATATTGAGAATTACAGTTAATAAAGCTATGTAGATCATATTTTGTGCTTAAATTCGGTGAAAATAATATATTTTGTTACCTGGAAACCATCAAAAAGCTGGCATGCTGTCACTTTCTGATGCTTTATTTTTATTTTAATTACAGCTTGAGAAAATACACTGGATAAATAGATGATGCTCATTAAAACATGAAAAGCAAATACCATAATTACATGGGAATAATTTAAGCCGGCAATATATAAAAAAAAAAAAAAAAAAATCTTTGTCAATGTTTTGTTTAAGGTGTCTGCTTAATTGCCACACTACATAACAAAAAGCATTGTACAGACTACATATTCCCTGTCTTTGGTTTCTTTCCACTGGAAATAAGATGTATCCTCTGCTCCTGTTGCAATGAACATGCATACTCAACCCACGTGGATGTTAAAGGAGAAATCATGAAGGATAAGCCGGTAACTTTATGTCTCTACTAAGCATTTTGGTGCTAACATTTTTAAATGTTAATAATTAGTGTTGATCGAACCATTCCAAAAAAAAAAAAAAAGTTACGTTCTAGTAGAACTTATGGAATTTTTAGAACTCGAACTGAACATTTTACTGTCGATTTCGAGTCAAGTTCTAGCATTAATGTCCTAGCTTCTCTGCTTAGTTTCAATGGTACATATCCTGTCTGTGGAACAATCCCAGCCATCCCACCGTCATTATAAGTCTAGCTCCACTGCTTAGTTTAAATGGTACATTTTTTTTTATTTTTTATTTTTTATTTTTTTTTTTTTTTTTTTGCTAGATATTACCAACCAGCCTGTATCCCATAATTTTATCCCTTGTTTTATTTGTATAGCCATCAATCCCAGATACTCCCCTTGAAAGTTTCTGGCTCTGTGAGAGCTATTTGTAGCTCCACCCCGTTTACGACACCTGAAGGCCCTAATGGCACATTTTTGAACCATCATAGTTGAGTATAAGTTGCAGAGCTTGTGGTCCATGTGGACCGAGTCTGGGGGCCAAATTTTCACGTGGCCAAATTTAGAAGTGGCATCCTCAGAATTTTCCCTGAATTGAAGCCTGAAGTTGAGCAGAAGGGGGAAGGGACTCTCAGCTTTTTGTAAGTTTGCTACACTTCTGTTGCATTACTCCTTATTTACCATGCTTGCTATTAACTATCTACCTTGGCAGCCATATGCCTCCTAACTTACCAGACCCCCCCTAAAAAATAAAAAGTAAATCTGCCCTCAGACAAGTTTATTCCACATAAGCTCTCTCTCCTTTCCTCACCTATGTACTCATCGCACACGCTATTTTCCCTTTTCAACCACCCCAAAATCCTCCAGCTCACTTAATTACTGCACAAACGCGCTTCATATTCATCACTGAACCATCTGCTGTCTCTTTTCATTCTCCTGCTTCTCGCTGCAGGGGACATCTCTCCCAACCCGGGCCACCTTCCTTTACTGCTCATCCCACCTCCTCCTCCAGCCTCCCATAGAAACCCTGCTAACCGGCTTGCAATTCGCTTACGTCTTTTTCGCCCCTTTTAAGTGTGCTCTATGGAACGCCCGATCCCGTCTTGCAACAAACTCATCTGCTGTACATGACCTTTTTCTCTCCAACACCCTCAAGCCTGATTTGCCCTCACAAAACATGGCGTCCAGCAATCTGACACCCACCACGCTTCCCTTGCCCGCTCTCCACCTATGGGTGGGCTACACGTTCACCCAACCCCCAGACCTGAAACAGGCCGGTGGAGAGTTGGCATAATTTCTCTCTCCACACAGCACTTACCAGGTCCTTCCCCTGCACCCTCCCTCACTGTCCCCTCCTTGGAGGTCCACACCCTCAGACACTTTCAAAGACATTTCCATCAGATCGCAGTGTATACAGTACCACCCCTGGCTCACCGCCAGTTTTCTGGATCATTTTTGCCAGCCGGCTCCCATACTTCCTCTCTTCTGAAAGGCCCACGTCTCATCTGGGAGAATTGTCAACATCCCCATTGATGACCCCCATGTCTCCTTCTGCATCACAGTTTCTTTCATTACACTCATCTCTTGGCCTCTCGCAGTTTACTGACTCCCCAACCCACAAGGAGGGGGAACTCTCTGGATCTGGTCTTCTGTCATCTTTCCTCAATTTCTAACTTCACTAATGTCTCCTTATGCTTCTCTGACGTCAATCTTATCTCCTTTCATTATCACAATTCCTCAGCCTTCTCTGGACAAACCTGCCCATCAATCCATACAGAAATACGGCATCCATTAAATACTCAGTGAACTCACAGACACCATATAGTCCATCAATGCCCCCAATCTCCCTCCCTCACCTGTCCAGACCAGCTGTCAAACGTTACAATGAAACTCTCACAACCACCCTGGACGTGTTGCCACCACTTCCACACACACCGCAACTCACCAAGTCAAAGTACGCCCGCAGCCTTGCACACACCTCAACTCGTTTTCTCGCGGCGATGTATCCAGGTGTGCTGAGCGGCTGTGAGAAAGTCAAAGCTACCTGCAGACTTTCTCCACTACAAATACATGCTCAGACTTAATCACACTGCCTTACTGCGCCAAACAAAATATTTCACCTCCCTCATCCCAACACACAACAACCCAAAACGCCTTCTTTGACACCTTCCAACTCCTCCAAAGGCATAAAGCTCAGGCTCCGGTCACTGACCACTGTGCTGAAGACCTGGCCACACACTACAAAGACAATATTGAAAATCTTCCGGCAAAACACACAACACAATCCCCAAGTAATACCCATCCTGTCCCTCCCCGCACGTCCTCTACTCTGCTCGCATCCCTTGAACCCGACGACAAGAGGAAGAATGTCCAGGCTTCTCCTGTCTGCTCGGTAACCCCCACCACATGCTCCTACTGACACCCCATTCCATCCCACCTCGGCCCAGCTCTATTTCTCCAGCTGTCCTCTCTCACCTTACTGCTATCTGTAACCTCTCTCTCGTCCACTGGGGATCTTTCCATCTTCCTTCAACACGCCATCATAACCCCTTTAACTAAAAAGCCCTCTCTGGACCCATCCTGTGCTGATAACTACCGAGACCAGTCTCTAAACCTGCCCTTCATCTCTAAACTCCTGGAACGCTTGGTCTAACTCTCGCCTAATCCGCTATCTCTCTGCTTACTCTCTTCTTGACCCACTGCAATCAGGTTTCCGCACCCTAGCCTCCCACGGAAACTGCCTTAGTTAAAGTCACAATTGACCTCCTAACAGCAAAATCTCAGGGTAACTATTCATTGGGGTAGTTGCTTCTCTTGGATCTCTCTCAGCATTTTGACACTCACCTGTGGATCCCAACTTCTCCCCAGCTGCCTCAGCACCATGTGGCCTCCAGGACACCGCTCTCGCTTGGTTTCTCGTCCTACCCGTCTCTTGACCAGCTCCTTCAGTGTCATCATTTTCTGGTTCGGACCTCCTCTCCTCTTCCTCTTTGCTGTTGGAGTTCCTCAGGGATCAGTTCTACGCTCCTCCTCCTCGTTTCATTGTACACAACCCCCATGGACAAACCATCAGTAGATTTGGCTTCCAGTTCCATCTCTATGCGTATGACACCCAATTATACACCTCCTCCTCCTCCCGTGACATCACACTCCTAGCCCCTGCTACAAAACACCAGTGACTGTCTGTCCACTGTCTCTGACATCATGTCCTCTTCTCCATCTGAAACTAAACCTCACTAAGACTGAACTTCTTGTCTTTCCGCCATCTACTAACCAACCCCCACCACCTGCTATTTCTGTTTCTGTAATGTGGTACCACAGGTCCACCATTTCTCCTAGGCAGCCAGGCCCGCTGCTAGGGGCTTTATTTGATTCTGATCTGACCTATTCTCCCCATATAACCAATCCCTTGCCCGCTCTCCTTCCTGCACCTCAAGAAAAATAAGTCTCCAAATCCGTCCATTCTCATCTGTGGCAAACGACTCCCAAACTCTCATTACTGCCACTTATTCTTTCTCGTCTTGACTACTGCAACTCCTTGCTTATCGGTCTTCCCTCTTCTGCAAAACTCTCCCCTCTCCAATCTGTCCAGAATGCAGCCAGCCAGCTTGTCTTTCTCTTTTCTCTCAGCACTCTACAGATGCCTCTACCTGCGTCAGTCACTGCAACTTGTTTTTTTTTTGGGCCCATCAGTACAGATACAGTAAAAACTCAGCACTCTCACCCATAAAGCTCTCCACAGCGCTGCTCCTCCCTACATCTCCTCCTAGTCTCTTCTACCCCCTACCCTTGCTCTCCGCTCTGCTATGATATCAAACTACATTCCTCAATCATCCGAACCTCCCATGGCCCGCCTACCAAATTTCACAAGATCACCGTGCGGCGCCATTCTCTGGAATATGCTACCCAAGCGGGCATCATGCACATTCCACAACGCCTCACAGTTTTAAAGAGGGCCCTGAAAATACATCCTTCTCGGTCTGGCCCACCAAGATCCCTGAACTGCTATCACACCACATCTGTCCACCCCTGACACGTGGGCACCTCACAGGCACTTATCTGGTATATAGACTTCAGGATCTGGGTGGCAAGGTTCATCCATTTTTCAAGTAAACCACCCCTATTTTATGAAACAATGGCTGAACCATGTGTAAACTTGGCCACTTCTTACCGTGATGTTTCAACCCCATACACCCTAAATAGATTGTAAGCTCTCAACGAGCAGGGCCACACAACCGTGTGACCTCATTTTTGTAAGTACTTTTTAATGTGTAATGACTAAATGTTTCTACCTTGAATTTTGTAAAGTGCTGCGGAATATGTTTGGCGCTATAGATAATAAAGATTATTATTATTATAGTGTTGAGCGATTTTATCGACAAAGTTGAAATCGGCCAAGGTTTTTATGGTGATCGAAATTTCCCAGATAATGCGATAATTTAAGTTAAAATCGTGCACATCTATTAAGATCGCGCCTTTTTCGGCGCTTCCTGTAATTTTGGCGGCCAGCAAATCAGATTACAGAATAAGCCAGGGTGAGGTGTGTGCGACTTCATGACTGGGATTTGGTATGGTTGCGATTGGCTGGAAAAATCACATGACCCATCGTTTTACATAGAACAGCCCTTCCTGTTCAAGCCTCATGTGTCTCTCTGCGTTCATAGGAATACGGGACGTGCGTTTCTGTCTGCCTGTGGCCAAACAGCTAGCTCAGCGAAATTAGTCCTATTTCTGCACAGAGAAACCTCTACTATTAGCTGTGATCCTTCCCAATTTAGTAGATTAGGGATTTGAACATTTTTATGTAGTTAGCTAAGAATTTTAAAGGCAGAATCTACCACTGTAAATTCACGCGTGGGAGCGGCGTGTGCCCGTCGGGCGAACACTAGACAAGCTCTATCTATAAAGAACACTGGATAAAGTTCACCAAGACTTAGAGTAGACATTGTAGTGGGAATATCTTTATATTAACAGTTTGCTATTGAAATATTTCCTGGATATTGGGCAGCCCTTAACTTATATTGGATAAACTAATTCTAGTAACTTCCGGTCTCTTTGTTAGCCTGCAAAACTCCACTTTCGTTTATCAGTAAACATTTCAGATAGGTGTTCATTTTTAACCCATTACACCTGTGACGTTGATATATCCACCTTGCACTTAAATTACAAAAACCAGCAATCTTGTAGTCAGCACAGGTTGTTTGAGTTTGCCAAAAATACCGTGGTATCGAACGAAAACATCACAGTTACGTGTTTTTTGACTTTTTGCGCACCCAGCACTGTTCATTGACGCAGCATCTACGTAATATCTTAAAACAGCATTTCTATATTCACCACAGGTGTAATTGAAAGGTTCAAAAAATACCGTTTATTATATCAAACATAACAGTTTCGTGTTTTTTGACGTTTTGGCACGCCAGCACTGTTCATTGACGGCAGCATCTAACGTAAAATCTTAAAACATCAAATTCTATATTCACCACAGTAATTGAAAGGTTCAAAAAAATACAGTTATTATATCAATACATAAACAGATACTGTTGTTTTGGACTTTTGCCCAGTCCTGATTTGTTGATAGACAATTGCAGTTAAATTTGAAATCAGCAATTTTGTTTTGATTAGAGGATTGGAGAATAGCTTGTGATTTGCCGTCTTTTAATAAGAGACTTTCCAAAAACTATTCCATACCTTCTCAAATTTTTTTATATTTCTGAACAGGAGCGAAATGCAGGTGGAAAGCGAGGCAAAGGAAGGGGTATCACATGGAGGTAGAGGTACCGGAGAGAAGGTGCTCTCTTCTATCCAGTGCCTGGGCGACAACACACGCATGGCCCGGCGGATCGTCAGTTGCAGGACCGTCAGCCTTTCATCGCTGGGTCAGGGCCCCTGTGAATCTCATAACGAACATCGACGCAATTGTCCTTCATGGTTGAAATGCAACCAGCATCTAAGCAGCTTACCTCCTCGTCCTCCCTCGCTCCAGTCACTCCACAAATGACTCACAGCATCATCAGCATACTTCCAACATTGAAGCACAGGCCCAAAGTGCAACTTTCGTGTAACCCACCACTTGTTGGATAATCCTTTTTCTGAAGACCCTTCTTGAGGAACAAAATGCGGTTGGGGTCAGAAAGCATGTTAAAAGATCAATAGGCCAAAAAGGATTGAGATTTCCTCTGCTTCTGACGCCCAGTTACGATGCCGAATCAGAGAGGTGAAGGAAGCCGGTCAATCGGCAAAAAATCCGCGCGGTCGGCAACGCCTTTGCAGTGCCCATGCTTGTAGCCCGCAGCTTCTGGATGCAGAAAGTACAGGACGACCAAGTCACCATGTGTTGATGATGATGATGAATATGACGACATTGCGGATCCACTCCTGGTCTTTTTCCGCAGAATTTGCCTTGCGAGCGCTTCACAGGTGGACAGGAGGAAGACGATTGTTAGTGTCAATACGGTCCCGCCGCAACAAAAGGGAGAGGGCTGTCGAAAAATAAAGTCCGCTGATAAGAGTCCGCCAGCACGTCACGCAAACCCCGCTCCCTCGCGTTATTCGCCGGGCAAAAAGTTCCTAGACCCTCTCGAAGACCTGGGCCCTTCTTTGAGCAAGCTCTGATTCACGCCAGCGATGTCCATATGCCGCCGTATGCCGTAAACTGCATAAATAGAGTCAAGGAACCTTAAGTGTTAACCACCACCAACATGTCAAGTCCACATGCACGAAGGCATGAGTTGAAATGGAGGGAACACTATGGCCGAAAAAAGGCCAGACCGACGCCGGGCCTCCAACCACTGTCCCACACCCTCTGTCTCCTCCGGCCTCCTCCTCCTCCTCCGCCACCACCAAGCGTTCCTCACTGCCCATGGATCTCTCAAGTCATGATCAGGGATCAGCCTCCGCTTCAGCCTCCACGCGTCGCCCGAGTACCACCTAGCACCAACAGAGACCCAATCCTACCCCCTTCTCCTTCCGCCAGTTTTGAAAAAAACGACCTGCACGCCGTACAGCGGCCAGTCTAGCAGCCAGCCTTCTGCTTCTACCATGTTGGGAGCAGAAGAAACACTAACACCCCAACCATCCCAAAGCCAAAAGCCTGAATGTCGGCATTGCCAGGCTTTTGGCCTTGGAAATGTTGCTTTCCGTCTGGTGGACCACAGATGGGTTTTCCGCCGACGTCATGGCCCTCACTGCCCCCAATTAGTACCAGATGCCGGCAGGCAATTCTTTTGTCAAAAAGCCGTCCCTGCCCTGGCCCAGCCACGTGTCCATCTAAAATTTCAAGCGCGATGTCCTGCCAATCTGTGTCCGGAAAAGTCCATCTCAACCACCGACAACATGGACTAGTAAGCCACGGCAATCCACTATATCTCTGTGACAGCTTTCACATGGGTGAGCTGGGTGGGATGTCTCTGGGGTCCGGATGGCACGTCAGGCTGCGCACGCTCTTCAAAACCGCAGGGATGGTGCAGGGCTACTTTCCCCCAAGGTCCTCTGGTGGCATCACGTGCCCAGTGACAACCAGGCCGTGTTGTAAATTAATCGCCTTGGAGACCGTCACACACAGGATCAGGAGCTTGGACCGGCTCTAAGCAACGAGTCCGATCGCCTGGCCTGGGTGACAAAGAACCGTGCCAGGCAAGGTGGTGTGCTATAAACGGGTCGTAATCTGCTGCCGCCCTTAAATCGGTAGGCTGGCAGCACATAACCTTGCCTGGAACATGTCCATGAACCTTGTCGTCCAGAAAATTTCTAAAAGAGCTACCCTGGTCTGACTGCCTGCGAAGAAGGCTCGAGGTCAGGGTTCTCACTTTCCGCCGTTCGCGACCCTGCTCTCGTCCCGCCCTGGCTGGTTGCAGCGTCAGCTCGGCCTCCCCTCAACCGTCTCATTGTTACTGTGGCACAGCTGGAATTCCACCCTCCACATTCTCCAGCGATTGTGGCAGCCAGCGCAATGCCATACGCGATACTAAGTGACACATGTCCTGACAAGCAGCGGTACGACCTCTGGGTTTTGAACCACCGAGAGTGGTAAGGCCAGGTGAAAGAGGCTCTTGCACCACCCTTTGCCAGTTTTGAAGAAGCCACCAAAATGGTCAGTGCGGGACCAATGCCCTGGTCAGCATGAGCATTGTGGTGATCCTTAGTTTCTGGAACGATCGTTGGGACACTCGAAACAACAGTCCCGCCACGACGAGGAGGAGACGACACAGAGCCAGATGCGGACACGGAACCCCTTTCTCTCCGTCCAATCCACAAGACCCCGACAGTTTTCACAATTTCATCGGTCTTCATTAGGCAGTTGGTTCCGGGTTCCAGAGCTAGTGCAATGTGGCGCATCACCTCTCAGGGTGCATCATCCAGGCAAGTCAGGTCTGCGTTGAAGCCTGTGCGAGCAGCGAGGAGGAGGATAGAGAGAGGAGGAGGAAGGTATTCCTAGACACCGTGTACCGACGACTCCTGCCTGGAAAGAGGTTAGGCCGAATATGATGTCGGGAGGAGTGAAGATGAGGAAGATCAGTTTGCTAGTGCCCCTCGACCATAGGCTTGGAAATCAAGGCTCCCATCTCTCACATGAGTGCTTGATGCTCCATTTTCCCCCAACATATCCCGCAATAAGGCCATCAAAATCACAATACAGGTACTGGTGGCCACCCTTCCTGGATCCCCGGTTACAAAACAAAAAGTCAGCACTTTCCTTCCACCACCCAAATAGAGAGTAAAATGCAGGAAATGGATACTTGCTGATCTGATCAACTGGAAGACATCTGTTGCGTCTCTTCAACGTTCCCCAAATGTCACGGTGGAAACACATCAGCGACGTGACAGCAGTAGAGTGCCAAGTAGGCGTAGCAGCAGGCAGGCAGGCAAGGTGCAGAAGCCTAATGGGTGGACCTCTGTGCAATCTTGTTTACCACCTCACCGACGTCAATGCAATTCCAGGCACACATCCAATCCACAGAGATCAGCTTAAGATCTGTTGGCACGACCAATCTGCGTCTCACACCAACCGAATGTTTTTGTTATGGTTCCGGACCCCAATAGACTTCTGGGTATCAAAAATTGACGAATGTCCCGAGCTGGCTCGTCACGCCATACGAGGTGTTGTCCTGCCCATCAGCAGCGTCTATCTGAGCGGACCTTCAGCACAGCTGGAGGAGTCATTACAGACAAACGCATCGGCTTTCAACAAATAATGTGGATTCGTTTGACTTTCATCAATATGTAATCAGGCAATGGATCTCTTATGATGTTGTTGGCCCCAATTGCCGAGGTCACCGATTATTTGCCAGTCTACTTCACATTCTCCCTTTCAAATCAGAAATGGTCCTCTTGAAAACTTTTTTTTTAAAATGATCCATTTCTTACTGCAATTTTGTATTCTCTTTTCCCAACAGTTTCATTTTGCTGTTTTTGCTGTGATGAGACTGTAAAAGACAGCAAGTTTTCATGACAACACCGTAATTCCATTTACTCACTTTATCTTGAAGAAAGTTTTCGTCATGTCCAATGGTTTTGGGATGTCAGTTGCTGTGAGATACAGCAATAATCATGGTCCTTGGAACAGAAATGTACTTCTAAGTGCATTTTTCCCTCCACAATACTTATTTTTAATAGGTGGCTGAGAAGTCATATTTATAATTTTTTGGGGTCATGTTGCTTTGAGATACAGCTATATTTATGGTCCATTGGAACGAAGAAATGAGGACTTCTAATAAGTGGCAATCTCCTCACAATTTTAATAGTTGGGCTGAGAAGTCATATTTATAATTTTTTGGGGTCATGTAGCTGTGAGATACAGCAAAAACATGGTCCCCTTGTAACAAAATGTGGCTTCTAAGTGGCATTTTTTTTCCTCCCTCACAATTTTTAACAGTGGCTGAGAGTCATTTTTATAATTTTTTGGGTATGCTAGCTTTTTAAATTGCAAGCAATACAACAGTTCCTATTATAAAAAAATGTTGTTTCTTAACAGACATTTGATCTCAACAATTTGACCAAAGTGGCTCAAGGTCATCCTTTGAATTTTGGAGCCATTTAGCAGTTACATGCCGCAATACTAGACATGTCCTATTCTAAAAAATGTTGTTTTCTAACAGACATTTGTTCTTCACAATTGTCAAGATTGGCTCAAGGGTGATGGTGCAGACAGAAACAGAATAGGTATGATACTGATAATGGACCATATTGCAAAATTGACTTTTTTTTGAAAGATCTTTAACATAGCTATCAATACCTGTATTGAGACAACCCATTTAATACAATGAAAAAAAGAGAAACAAAGACATGGTGGGATTCCATCCTATTTATAGAAATGTGGTTTTCTAGAATTAAAGTTACTAAAAAACTTGCATGTACAAAATAGCTGATAAACAAAATTCCTCTGAATTGTACAAAGGAGGTACAGGAAAACTTGACCAGATGTAGGTTATTCATAGGAACATGGAGTAATGGAGCACGGACGAGAGAACGAAAGTACAGAGACCATTCCTCCAGCACGTTGAGTAAAAATGAAGAAAAATAATGCCAAGATATAAGGGCACCTTTGGTGTAACAGGAGCGTTAACCACCAGTATTGCCAAGTGCAGCTCAATTGTCCACACTCATACGGAGGGCAACCGCTACCCAGGTATTTACTGTGACATGAGAAGCTGGAGTTCTCACACTTTCCGCTTCCGAACTCTGCTTCAAGCAACGACAGTTTTTCGTTGCTGCGACAATCAGGGCATTTTAACCTGCGTGTTTTATAGATGACGAACGCCAGCCTGCCGGTTTCAACCGCACCCACTGTAACTCCGGCCCCTGGGTTCATGTCTTGTGCCATGACAGTATAGTCAATTCCACGTTGAAACTAAAATGGTGGTTGAAGTACTACCTTTTTTGCTGCACTTTTTAAATGTGGGGTGTCATGGCAGTTGGGGCTGCATGCAGTGGCCCAGGGGACAGGGTATAACGTCAATGTCCAGTGAAACTAAAATGGTGGTTGAAAGACTCCTTTTTTCCCGGCACTTTTTTAAATTGGGGTTCATGCAGGTTTGGGGCTCATGCGTGGCCCAGGACAGGTATCAGTCAATTTCCAGTTCAACTTAAATGGTTGGTTGAAAGACCTCCTTTTTCCGCACTTTTTAAATGTGGGGGTCATTCAGGTTTGGGGCTGCATGCTGTGGCCCAGGACAGGATAGTCAATGTCCTGTTCAAACTAAATGGGTGGTTGAAGAACCTTTTTTCGCACATTTTTAAATGTGTGGGGGTCATGCAGGTTTGGTGCTCATGTCTGTGGACCAGGACAGGTATAGTCAATGTCCGTGAGACACTAAAATGGTTGGTTGAAAGACTCCTTTTTGCTACACTTTTTAAATGTGGGGGTCATGCAGGTGTGGGCTCAGGCTGAGGCCCAGGACAGTATAGTCAATGTCCAGTGAAACTAAATGGGTGGTTTGTAAAGACTCCTTTTTTCCCGGCACCTTTTAAATGTGGGGGTCATGGCAGTTTGGGGCTCATGCTGTGGGCCCATGACAGGTAGAAGTCAATGTCCAGTGAAACTAAAATGGTGGTTTGAAAAGACTCCTTTTTGCGGGCACTTTTTAAATGTGGGGTCATCAGGTTTGGGCGCTCATGCTGATGCCATGAACATTAATAGTCAATGTCCCAGTGAAACTAAAATGGTGTTGAAAGACTCCTTTTTGCGGCACTTTTTTAAATGTGGGGGGTCATGCAGGTTGAGGGGGCTCATGCTGTGGCCCAGGTACAGTTATAGTCAATTCCATTGTAAACTAAAATGGTTGTTGAAATACTCCTATTTTCCCGGCACATTTTTAAATTGGGGTCATGCAGGTTTGGGGCTCATGCGCGTTTCCAGGACATGGAAATTCAATATCCAGTTCAAGTAGACAATGATGGTTCAAATCATACTGCCTTCCTGGCACTTTTTTAATTGTGGGTGATGCAGGTTAAGGTCAGGCTGTGGTACAAGACAGGGATAGTTAATGGGACTGTGACTTTTTTTCTGTGACTTTTATAACCTAAGTGAGTTGCCAAAGATGTATCACGTATCCCATTTTGACTGTTGTGGATGTTAATTTCAGCTTTTCTTTTTTCCACTCCAGCCTTGTTTGGGTGTAAGAAATGAAGGTGTTGTTTCGCTCTCGCCATAGACTTTAATGGTCATCGCGCATTAATCTGATCACACTAATCGCAAAACCTTATCGACTAGCGCCGACTATCGAATCGATCTCATAGCCACCAACGCAATCGTGCTCAACACGAAATAATTATTATTAGTTCACATGTGGGCCATTTTCAGTATTCATTTCCAGTGGCTTTCTGCACTTTTGGCTCCATCCAATCACCTTTACAGCATTTTGGCCGGCCATCCAATCAAGTGTCAGACACAGAGAAGTGTTCAAAAACTATCATCGCTAGATGTAATGGCACTCATTGGCTGCTAAATCACATGACCAGTTATACATATTTCACTGTATTGCCTTTTGATGCCATTTTCTGCCTCAGGTACTGTACAGATGCCTTAGATGAGCATTTTTCCCTCCATTGACATCATAGTTAGGGAGTTTTGTATTGCTGGTTCCATCTTTCCCACACCCAGAAGCTGTTATTTGGCGACATTGCAGGCTCACAAAACGTAATAACTCTCAATACAATGATATATATTATACATAGTGCTTGAGGTGCCTAAATCATACTCGGATGCCGCAAAAATCAGTTTTTGGCAGTTTTTGTGGGGGTTCTGTAATTGTATAACTACACCGTCTCCAAATCTCCTGTGTGTCAATGGGGCTATTTGGGCCCCCTCAGGAATGCATGCCCTGTAGCAGCTGCTAAACCTGCTGCACCTCCTATAGCTGTGCCCCTGCTTTGCAAGCTGTCCTCATCTTTTTCAGTTAGCCATTGAAAGGAATTGAAGTATTTTAGCCTCTCAATATTTTTTGTCACTCTTAGAGCCAAAATTTTCTTTATTAAGTTGTTCCACACGTAACCAGTTTACAGGTTATGGATGGTAAATTCCAGCTTTTCTCCTCACCTGCATAGGTATAAAAATTAACCAGAACATCTTCTCCCATTGACTTTAATAGGGTTCGAGTTCTAGTTCGAATAGAACCTCGAACCGAACTCAAAAAAGTTTAAGGTTCTAATCAAACTAGAACTTTTTTACTGCTCGCTCATCTCTATTAATAATTCACAACAAGGCACCAATACATACTAACGTTTCAAAATCAGGTAAGTTAACAGCAGCTTGTATCATTCCTAGGTAACAAAATGAGATTTTTCTACAAAACAAAGTTAATTATGTTAGATTAAACTGAAACGAAATTATGAATTTGCTTACAACATAACAAAAGGAATCAGACTGTGTATTTGCTAACAATATGGCTAATGAAAATCCAGAGTCGCGCTTCAGCGTAAAGGTCATAGGCTAATACAAGAAAACTATGCGGAAACACAACCGCATTCTGTCAACAGACAATATAGTACTGGGAACAGTATGTAGCTTGTACCCCACAAGCCATCTAGTAATTGCTGGAACAAGGGATCTTCTATTCCTTCAGCTTCCTTGCTTAGTCTTCGGATGATTCCTGCTTTTTGTAGATCTGAGGTAGGGAACCTTTGCCAAAGACCATTTGGATATGTATAACATTTTTTGCAGGACCATACAACTTAAAGGGGTTGTATCATTTCATTAAAAGGTCTTCAGAATAAACGGACAGTGAAAACAACAACTTTGCATTGGAGAATTGTGCACACCTGCTTGTTTTTCAGTCTCACCTTATCTATCTTCGTTTTGTGTAAACACTGTTCCCCAGTGTCGGTCGGATCCGCCTTCTTTCATTTCATTGGTGACGGCTCTATTAATTTAACATTCTTCTGGCACCCGGTCCGTATTTCATGGAGAGCGCGCAGTCCAGCCTCTCACACTCAGATACGCAGGGCCGGTAACAATACACTCTGTACAGCTAGCAGCTCCCATTGACACTGAAGCTGCTTCTACAATCAAAAACAGCAGATTGTTCCTTCGGTTGCCTAATGCTTCCTGTGTGTAACGAGGTGCCGGCAACAATTCACATCTATACAGCTAGCAGCTCCTCAGAGACACTCAGCTCTTCTACAAGTCCTAACAATCAGAAAACAGCAAGAATTGTGCCTCAGTGCTAGTGCCTGTGTAAACATAGAAGGTAGAACGGATCTGGTACTAACTCTGTATGAGTTCATTAAGACTGGATTCAATTGGTTACAAACCTCCAGATGTGAGAGAAAGATCAGTGCTCTGAGATTTCATAGGAAGACTGTCCTAACTGAATGCAGGCCCGTGGTATGTAAACAGCTCTTACAAAATAAGACTGCATAGGGAGAGGCAGTGACAAGAGAACTCAGGACAAGTAGGTGGGGAAGAACACCCTGACCAGGGAGCGAGCATGAACAGGTGATTGGGGTGGGTGATGTTCTCCCCCTTCAGTTAAGAAACACCCAGCCTGGAGTGGAAGAAACCGCCCCTGGATTCAGGACTGAGAGAATCAAGCTTCAAGAAAACAGCCAAACTGATGAAGCGATACACCCCCTTTAATTCAATGTTTGACCAAATATAGCAGACTATTCGTTAACTTATCCTTAATGTGATAGCTTGAACAGCTTCTCTCTCTGATCAGCACAAGCGTAGATGGACATTGCCGAACAGTCAAGTCAGCAGTGAATTTCATCCACACTGTTTTCCAGCTACAGATAGATGCAATGCGCCCATCTCTGTTTCCCTTGTGCTATAATGTCCATGTCCTATCTCCCCTGATGTGCAGCAGCATATCTGAGCAGCAATTGAATGGACAAGAGCTACTACTGATGAGTTTGTTGTCCAACAAGTCAGCAAACTAGTGTCTGGAGCTTTAGAGATCCGCGAATCTGCAGTAGCACATCATGAAGGACAACTTGAGCAATGAGCTATGACTAAGGGGTCACCCCCGAAACATGTTAGCTGTGCAGCATCTATGTCCATGTCTACTGCTATGTTGTTTTAATGGATCTGCAATAAAGTAGTGCTTTTATTTATGGAACGGTTTGCTGGATCAACATCTTTCTGCATACAACTTGAGCAATATCTGCTACTGCGCATGCGCGGGTCTCCGGAGCTCCTGGGACTTGTTTGCTGATTGATCGCAGGACCGGACCAAATGATTTTGAGGGTGCGTATTTGGCCCTCGGGGCATAGGTTTCACACCTCTGCTCTAAATGCCTGTTAGCAGCAGACCTGCAAATAATTACACTCTCTAGTACAGTATGTTAACCTGATTTTTCATCAGTACAGTACTGACAGCACTACAGTCAGCGCCCCTGATCAATTAAAAAAAAAAAAAAAAAAAGGGCTCGCTGATATGGCGTAATATAGGAACGGTTAATGGGCAGATGCTTCGGTTCTTTAAGGCCCTACATTACTTAGGACAGCCCTGGTCTCTATACACCAATGGTAAACGTTTTGTGGCAATGTCGTGGAACTAGTGACCTCTCTTAACTTTGCATGCGACGTCATTTCCTAGGAAGTTTCATGGCAGTAAGAAAAAGGTAGTAATGGCTGCCAACATAGCAAATGATTTGAGTAAATCAGTCTACAAAGTCCAAACGGAGAGAAGACTATTGCGTGATGTGACATCTTGAAGGCAGCAGGTCCCCCAATAAGTCTCGATTTGTGGTTCACTAGTGAAGCAATTGATAATACAGATGCCTTTTGTACTTATCTAGCATAACAGTTATTGGCAATGTGTAGCATAAAGGAGGTTAGAAAGATACCAGCCATTTAATTGGCTATATTTCATTAAATAGTCCAGTGGTTCCTAACCCGGGGTTGGGGGGGGGGGGAGAGAGAGTATCTGGGGAGAGTCACTATCCTGTAATACAATAGGATTCAGAACTAAATTGTCTTGTAATGTTATGTGTTTTCCTAATCTTTTTCATTCATGCAATTCCAAGTCTTAAAAGGGTTGTCTCACCATGTTGTTTCACAGAGCCAAAAGCAGCTACACATTCCTGCATCCCAACTCTTCCTGGTTAGGCTGTGGGTAGTTCAATAGCAGCGATTAGCATATCCGCTCTTTCACAGATCTTATAATTGCACTGACATGAGAGCAGGAGATGTTATCTATAGAACAAAAATATTCAGAGCTCAACATAAACAAAAGTAATTAGTCTCCTTTGTTTGTTAGAGAAGACACACTCTGTTCCTAAGCTGCCAGCAGTCTCCTGTGCCAACCTGCTATTAGATAGACACTGTGGTCACGTCACTCCCTGCTATCAGATAAGACAAACAGCAGAGAAAGAAGAGAAAAGAAGGTCAGTGACCAAAAAAAACCTTTGTGCACTCAGAGCAGATAAAATCTCTCATCTCCTCAACAAAGCAAAATAAACAAAGCAATATATTTGGATAAAGTCTCAATTTACTCTTCCCTACATGCTGAAAGCTAATCTTTGTAGTGAGACAACCCCTTTAATTAAAAAGCTTTGTGGGCTATGTTAACACATCCTGGGTCCAGTGACTATATAATGTTCCTAAACACTGTACAATACATTATGAGACTGGATACAACCATTTGAGCAATCATAGCTCTAGAAGATCTATTAGAAACCTTCAAAGTGTCAACTTGTAATTAAACAGGTTGTCCAGGTTAAAATTTTATTTGAAAATGGAAATGAAACTTACCTCCCCACTGTTCTTTGTATTACTGCCTCTTCTGTTTCCTGTCCACTGCAGCTCCTGAAGTGAATGCTCTGTATGGTGATGGCAGGGAAAAAAAGAAATGCGATTGCTGCAGCCAATGAGGAGCTGCAAAGCTGATGAACCAACTGCAGGGACCAGGAAAAAACAGAAGAGTAGGGGAGAGCAGCGCTGGAACAGGTACGGTGGGAAGGTATGTAGCAATTTTTTTTGCTTTTCTAACAGCAGCAGCAGCAGCAGCACCATTTTCAAATAAAATGTTTACCTTGGAAACCCCTTTAAAAGGTCAATCATAAAGCAACAAAAATTAGCTAAACAGTGTTGTTGGTAGTCAGTTGTCTCATCTCTTTATATTGGAAGCAGATGAACTGTGGGCCATTGCTGACCACTGTCCCAAATGGACTTAATATTCATGCTGGTTTCATGTCACACTATGTGTGAACTGTGAGGGCCACAAATCCCACCTGAGAGCAAAGATATAACAACAAGAATTACTGATTCCCTCCGTCCAGCCTCACAAGTTTTCCAGATTGTTATTTCTTGACCTGGTTGTAAATTTACTTCCTCTGCTTATATTTTAGTTTGTTATTTTTAAAGATTCCAAGTTTCGTTTAAGTCCATTGTCTTTGTGTATAAAAAGTCTGTACATTTCCAGTTTCTTGTATAACATCATGTCTGAATGAAAGGGAGCTATAACTGCTCGAAAGCTCACCATCAAAATACTCATTAGCCTCAAAAAGGTATCGGCCTAGTTTTTCTTCACTCTTCTATTACTTTCTATGGCCAACACGGCACAACATTATACTACTCGCTGTCCTAAAAGGCATTTTCCCACAAATTCTAAAACGTGCTAGTCTTTTTGCTATTTTTTTTTTTTTTTTGCTAAGAGGAAAATATTTTTATTTATCCGATTAATAGTGGAAATACTTCCTTTACAAATCACAGAACGGACTTTTTTTTCTCTATTATAACAGATCTGTTCACATTCTCCCAGTAAACTGTTTTGATGGTATTGCTCTGTGTACAGCGACAATACAGTCCCAAGGTTACACAAAGGACCGCCACTGAAAGGCTGCAACTCTCTGATGATCTAATCAGTGAAACACATCCCTTCCATAACCTTTCATCCTAAATAAATTACATTGAAGTCAAAGCATTCTTTCGATACAGACTGACCTTTTCCCAACAAGTCGCTGAGGGAAAGCGTGGCATGTTCTTACATAATATTACAGCCGCGGCAGGGCGGGCAGGCCCGATAGTCATTTACATTCAGCACAAGATTGCCAGGAGACCAAGTCCACTGTGCAGACCATCTTCTCTCTATCTCTTCCTCTTCCTTCCCCTTTGGACAATCCTTTTACTAGCCCTACTTGTTCCACATCTTAAAGGGAACCTTTCACATAGTTTTTGCCCCCTGGCTGAGGACAGCACAAGCTAGTGTCAGACCTGCTGTTCCCAGCGCTGTGCCCCTTATTCTGTAAGATGCTGGAGTTTGTGTATTTAATGCTGAAATCTGCAGTTTTCAGGCAGAAGAGTCATTCAAAGAGTCAGTTTTTTTCAAACCCCGCCCACCTGAGGCTAGGCCCGCCCACCTCAACTGATAAACCTATTACTTTGAATGGGTAGAAACATGTAATTGTCAGGTGGGCGGGGCTAGTCTTTGGTGGTCGGGGCTAACACCTGCTCATGAATAAGATTTGAGATTTAAATGCTCTAAAACTACAGTATCTTACAGAATAAGGGACACAGCGTTGGGAACAGCAGGTCTGACATGAGCTTGAGCTGTCATCAGCAAGGGGGGCATAATCTATGACAGGTTCCCTTGAAGCACCTTAACCTATTACTGATGAAGCCAGTTTTGATCTTCCTGACACCGCCCCATTTCACAGTCCGTTTATGTGGGAATAACTTTTTGATGCTTTTACCTATCCAAGTGATTCAGAAACTTTTCTTGTGACACAAGAAAGTTAGTAATACATTTTGGTCCATGAAAAATATCAAAATGTCTTGAAAATTTTGAAAAATGTCTGCGTATAAGACAGATAGTACTACTACACAAAATAGTTTATAACTAGCATCTATCATATGTCTGCTGTATGCTTGCATCATTTTTATGTATTTTTTACTACATTAGCGGTCTTATAAACTTAATAGCAATTTTCCACATTTTTACAAAATTTGTAACATTTCTTTTTTTTTTTTTTTTTAAATAACCAGTCCTGTTTGTACATGGCCTTGAGGGCCTGTAGGTTAGACGCCCCCGTAAATTACTCCATTTAAGAAATTACACCCCTTACAGCATTTAAAACAGCATTAAAGGGGCTCACTACAAGGATTGCTGCTTTTTATGTTAAAGAACTTGCAAAAACAAGCCTCTTTGCAATATGTGTCCATTAACAGTGTCCTACCTATTCCTAGATATCCCCTCTTGTATGGGCTGAATCAGCTCCTCAGGTCGCTATAGCTACAGACCTGTTCAATCTCTCATGATAGGCTGCCAGCACTGGTTGCTGTAGCTACAGACCCGGCTTCTATTGCAGCCTAGCTTCTACGCCCCTGAATTCAAAATGAAACCAAGAAAACAGGACTGAAGTAAGATAAAATCAATGTAGTGAGACAACCCCTTTAAGGAAGTTTGCTAACCCTCTAGGTGTTTCTCAGGAATTACGTGGAGGTGACATTTAAAAATGTACCTTTTTTTTTCAATTTTTAGCCATTATTTACGGAAACACAGTAGATGTTACCAGGGAGACACAGCTTAATATCGATTCTGTGGGATTTTTTTTTTTCTTTTTAGAAATATCCCATATGTGGCCCTAACACGCTATTCGATACAAACACAGAATTGGAGGAGCACCTCATTTTTAGTAGAATATTGCTGAGCACCATTTCAGGTTTATAGACACCCTAAGGTGCTAAAACGCCCCAAAAACTCTTCAAACTACAAGGAATATATCCAGGGGTGTAATGAGTATATTAACCCCACAGGTATTTCGCAGATGATTTTTGGCATTAGGCTATGAAAATTAAAACATTTTTTCCAATAATATGCAGATTTAGCTGAAAAGGTCAGATCTGACTGTGGCATATAAGGAGTTAATCGGCCACGACTGGAGTATGTAATATTCAGCCGGTTCCATGTGCCAGTCGTGAGGGCTATGCTGGTTGCACCCGTACGACCATTTGGGAGAATACCTTCCCGCAATGGACGTATTGTTACGTCTAATATTTGGAGGGAGTTGTTCACCTCCCCTTTTTTAATGTCCAGTACTATGGAGCCAAGGGTGGAAGAATTATAATTAAAAAAAATACTCACCTCTGAACTGTCATTTGTTTCAGTAATGTGCTTATAGGTCAGGCCGAACTAAAAGCCTCTGGCTTGCCTTGACAGTCACGTGACAATGGCCAACGTCATTGCACAGAAGTCAAGGCTTGGGCCACAACATGTGACCCCTGCAGCGATGACTTTCCATTCAGCCTAAGCTGGAAGACAAGAGAAGTTCAACAGAGAGGACTGGTAGGCACAACGCTGGAAGGGCAGTTCAGAGGTGAGAATTTTTTTTTATTATTATTTTCTTAAAGCCTCCGCTCCATACTACTGGACAATAAAAGATTTTTTTTAAAAAAGGGGGAAGTGGTCAACCCCTTTGGGGAACAACACTAGTCAAACCCCTAAAATGCTGCTTTAATTTTGACACTGCACTGTACATCTAGAGTATATACAACCACAGAATATTTGTATTCAAGGGCATGTCCATATTATGGCTCTGGCTCTATTTGGTATGAAGCCGCAGTATGGGTGTGTTCACACGGAGTGTTGGATCCAATTTTGGATCCGTTTTTAGATTTGTGTTTGGATCCATATTTCGAACCCAAACACGCATCTAACAATGTGCAGTGTGATTTCCATTGCTTTCAATGTAAAACACGCATCGGGGTTCAGACGAGTCATCACTGATGCGTGTTTACATCATACATGCCAACCCTCCCGCTTTGGGCGGGGGGGTCCCGCTAATGGGGGTCCACCCTCGCCCTCCCGGCAGAGTTGGCATTCCTCCCACCACCAGCAGGCAGCGGGGGCACCGCAGCGCAAGAGTAGCGCTGGTGCGCTACTCCGGTGCCGCCGGGCCGCTCCTACAGGCGGGTGAAGCGGGTGAAGCGGCCGCACGCACCGTCACCCGCCCGGCGAGTTTCACTGACTTGTGAGGCCGCACCCGCACAGTCAGTCAGGGAGGAGGCAGGAGGGATCGTTCCCTCCTCCCTTCTCCCCCTGTATGTACAGCGCCGGCCGGTGTGCGCTGTACATACACCTCAGTGTCGCAGAGGGTGTGACGCGTGGCTGCACTCACTTCCCCCTGCGACGCTGAGACTACTCAGTCGGCCAGGAGATGTCCGGAGCTGCAGGAGCCTGGTGAGGTAAGTGACTTTTATTATTTTATTATTTTTATGTTACAGAGGGGGCACTACCTGGCTACAATTGGGGGGGGTGTCTACCTAGCAACAGAGGGGGCACTACCTGGCTACAATGGGGGGGGTCTACCTGGCTAACAAAGGGGGCATCTACCTGGCTAACAAAGGGGGCATATACCTGACTAACAAAGGGAGGCATCTACCTGGCTAACAAGGGGGGCATCTACCTGACTAACAAAGGGAGGCATCTACCTGACTAACAAAGGGAGGCATCTACCTGACTAACAAAGGGAGGCATCTACCTGACTAACAAAGGGAGGCATCTACCTGACTAACAAAGGGAGGCATCTACCTGACTAACAAAGGGAGGCATCTACCTGACTAACAAAGGGAGGCATCTACCTGACTAACAAAGGGAGGCATCTACCTGACTAACAAAGGGAGGCATCTACCTGACTAACAAAGGGAGGCATCTACCTGACTAACAAAGGGACGCATCTACCTGACTAACAAAGGGAGGCATCTACCTGACTAACAAAGGGGGGCATCTACCTGACTAACAAAGGGGGGCATCTACCTGACTAACAAAGGGGGGCATCTACCTGACTAACAAAGGGGGGCATCTACCTGACTAACAAAGGGGGGCATCTACCTGACTAACAAAGGGGGCATCTAGCCTGGCTAACAAAGGGGGGCATCTACCTGGCTAACAAAGGGAGGCATCTACCTGACTAACAAAGGGGGCATCTACCTGGCTAACAAAGGGGGGCATCTACCTGGCTAACAAAGGGGGGCATCTACCTGGCTAACAAAGGGGGTATCTACCTGGCAACAATGGGGGCAATCTACCTGGCTAACAAAGGGGGGCATCTACCTGGCTACAGAGGGGGCATCTACCTGGCTACAGAGGGGGCATCTACCTGGCTACAGAGGGGGCATCTACCTGCCTGTAAGGGGCACTACCTGGTTATGGGGGGCTACTACCTGGCTATAAGGGCATCTACCTGGCTTTCTTCCAAAGCCGTTATGCAGTTAGGTGGAGTGGGGGTGTGGCTTTTTGAAGGGGTGTGACACACCGACAAGATGGGTGTGTCTATGCAAATTTTTGCCTCTACAATCTCCTGCTTTTTCAATTTCAAAAGTTGGCAACTATGGTTTACATGCGTCTTTCTGATGCATCTTTCAGATCCGTCTTTCGGTTCCGCTCAAAGAACTGACCTGCGTGTTGGATGTGTTTTGGATGCGACTGACGCAGCGCTTTTTAATGTGTTTTTCGGATCCAAAAAAACAGATCCAACACGCCGTGTGAACATACCCTAAAGCACCCATGGAAATGCTGGGACATTTACTGTACAAATGCAATAGAGTCTCTATAATACAATGCAAGGAGTCCATGAAGCTTTCAAGTACAGAGCTGTACATGACTACATGCCACTGTGCAGGCTCTTTGCTGTATGCGAGGCCTATATAAAACCCATGGTTAGGGTCAAAAAATATAAAAAAGTTCCCTAGATCTTTAAGACTATTTTTGAAAGATTTGTTGCACTCCTGCTAGCTGGGTATATAAGACAAGCAGTTCACACCAACTCCACACAAGTAACAAAACTGTTTTCCTACCTTTAATTAAATATACATGGCAGTCACTTCACTGAACATAACGGAGATGCAGATCTCCGAGATACTGAAGAGGTTTGCAAGCAGCATTGAGCAAAACCTAAAGGAATGTTTTATCTCGCGAACACTAATTAACAAAAATGAAGCAATAAGACGAAGATAAATAAGTTCTTTGAAGGATTTTTACTTCTAAACACAATTCCTTCTGCCTTTGATCTCAGCAGAAAGTTTAAAGCGTTTGAGATGTGCAAAGGAAGTAATGGATGAAATACATTGGAGTCCACTAAGTGAATCTTTCCAGCAAAATATTTCCATAAGGATAATTTAAAATCTGGAAGGGTCACAGGGCTCAGCACTGGATTAAATGGCCATACAACACTTAATGCAGTGCTTGCTTTGACATACATACTAAAAACCGTGCAAGGCCTACTACAGTCCTCATTGTTAAAGGGATATTTCTATCCCCTTAGAAGCATGAGTTAACCCCTTAAGCCGAACGGCTGAAAAGTAGTTAAATGACCAGAACATTTTTTTAGTTTTTGCTTCCTTGCGTTTCAACAGTTGTAACTTTTTTATTTTTTCAATGATGCAGTTGGATGAGGCCTCGTTTTATTCGAAACAAGTTGTACTTTATGGAGGAATTGTTTAAGTTCACTTATAAATAATTGCAGTATTTTTTATTTTATTTTTATTTTTTTTTACACCATTCACATTTCACACTTAACTTGTTAGATTAATTCTACAGGTTATTACGGTCATTTGGATACCTAATATGTGTAGTTTTTTTTGTGTGTGTAATTTATGCACAACTATTTTTTACTAAATATTTTTATTTTATTTTTTTAATTCTTTTTTCCTTACACTTTATCTGTTTTTTTTTACTTTTTTTTTTATTCCCATGAAGGGAGAACTGTTTTAAATTTCTTTTATTTTTTTTACACTTGGTAATGTATTAGCATATATAAATATGCTAATACATTCTAATCTGTGTCACTTTGACACAGGCAGTGATCTGGACAGCACACAGTGTCCAGGTCACTGGCTTCATACACAGACAGTCCTGGGGCTACTCTAGGTCCCCAGAGCTGACTGTGCAACCGTTCCCCGAGCTCTGTCGGGTGACCGGGCGTTCCGATCACCCGACAGACCAGGGGAACCCTTTGATTGCGCTTCGGTAACGCACCGCCGCAATCAAAGGGTTAAAGCACCAGGTTGCGGAGGTTTCCCCCACTACCCGGGGCTCACAGGGGATGCTCTGGGATCAGGGCTGCGTAGTACAGCCCTGATCCCAGAGCAAACTCCGATGTCTGCAGCGATGCCAAAAGACGTCTTTGCAGACGAACGACCCGCACCGGCCTCCGTCAAAAGACGGTGCGCGGTCGTTAAGGAGTTAAACAATAGGTCATTTTCTGATGAGACATTCCCTCTAAGTTTTTTAAATAATTTTTGGTTGTGTTTATTATGTCACTATGATTTTTAAAGAATCCTAAAATCCTGCAGTTCTCTATTTGGCCACTAGGCCTAATTGTCTGACACTTCCTGTTCTATAGAGAGATTTTCAGCAGTCTTCTCATTATCAGCACAAGCAGGATTACACAGAAAGGTGACACCAATGTGTCTAGGTAACACAGGATCCATCAGTCACAATAAGAGATGTCACAGCTTATTCTCTCCCTGCACAGACTTCTTCCCAGGTTACAGAGCATGCCTGCTCCTGTTCACAGGCTCCTATGTCCAAGAAGCTGCTGTAAAGCATCTCTCTAAATGCTGCTAAAAAGCAACTCGGTCAAGATTGCTGTCCTCATAACCCTATGCAGAGAACAAAAGAATAAAAAAAATCTACAATCCGAAAATAAAAACAGCTAAGAAGAATATGGACCAGTACCTTGTTTTAAAATAGTGAAAATAAAAGTTAAAATCAATAGAGTGCCTTTAAAGGAGTTTTTTCCATTTTGCTCATTTATGGCATATTGAAAGGATATGCCATAACTAATTGATAAATACTGGCCCCACCTCTGGGACCCACATTTATCTTGAGAACAGGCCCCCCCGAGAGTCTCTGTTGAGAACAGAGAGTGGTCAAAACTCAATGAGATTTCTGAGTTCAGCAAAGCGGGCTATACTCGTAGCTCTGGTACCCGCACATTTGGAAGATGGAAAAACCCTTTAAGTGGCAGCATAATGCTTGGATATCTTATTTCTTTATGATAAGTGAGGTTCTGACCTTTAGAACTCAATCCTGTCAATAAATGGGCTGTAGTGCTGTCCCATTTTGGCCCACACATTAGCAATCCCAGCCTCCCACATTCACTTAAAGGGGTTGTCTCATTCCACTTTCATAGAGCAAAGCAACATTATTTTATTCATGCATCCTGTCACTTCCTGGTCAAGCCGCCTGTAATTAGCATATGAGCTCTTGTATTCAGACTTCTGTTAATTACTGTAGATTACATAAACAATCTCCTTCTCTGACATCGAAAGAAGCTTGAGAGCTAAGGGTGCTTTCACACGGTGCATTTTTGGTGCAGTAATATACAGCATTAAGTGCTGTGCTTTTCTGCACAAAAAACACATCAGAAAAGCTTCAAAAAGGCACCAAAAATGCTTAAAGTTGTTTTATCATTACAAAGATCATGTCTCAGATTATGGGGACAATAAAAATAAGCACTTTTGTAATTGGGTTGCATTACCTCTGTCACTTGGTTTTAGCAGATATGAGCTTTTCTGTAAATCTGTGTTCTATTTCTGCTGTTGCTGGTCGGACATGCCCTCTGGACGTTTCCCGCCACCTAGTCACGCCCCCTGCACTGTGATTGGCTGGCTGACATTTCATTCGCCTGTTGGGATACGCCCCTAGACAGGAAATACCCCAGCCAGCCCCCTGCACTGTGATTGGCTGCCTGCACACTCTGTGTTTATTCCCCTCTGAGCTGTTAAAATCGATAGTGAAACCAAGGTCTGCTGGCTCTATATACATCTCCCAGCTCTAGGGTGAATGATCTGGGCAATTACTGCCTGTTTAAAGGGCTTTTGCCAAGAGGTTGATTCACCTCCTCACAGGTCCAGTCCTTAAGCTGCTACTTTGAAAAGAGGGCGTTCTGTTCCTCAGATCTAATGCAAGCCCCGCCTCCTTATGACGTCCTCATCTGTAGTGTATAAGATAAGTATTAAACACAGTGTTTGTACAAGCTGTATATGTAGTGTAGTGCTTAGCTGATCAGCTCTGCAAGAGAGGTTAGGAGTTCAAGCCCCATCAGTAGTTTTTTTTTCTTCTTCTTTTATAAATTATACACATATGTAAAGATATGAAAATATATGTGTAGACAGCTATAATTTTATTTATATACACACACACAGCTCCTCTATATAGTGTCCCATTGTCACAGTAGTCACACTAAGCACTTCCAACATATGTGATACAATGCATATACTCTGGGGGGTGAGACATGATATAGGGGGGAGCTATATATATGTGTATATATATATATATATATCTCATTATAGAGATAGACATATATATTTTAGGTCTCTCTACAAATGTGTATAATTTAGGGGGGGGGGTGATACTCTGTGAAGGACTAGAACTCCAAACCTCTTCATTGTAAGAGCAAAGCTCTACCACTACACTACCAGCCCAAGTAAGTTATAGGTTGAGCAGGGCCCCCTCTCAAAGCTGATTGGTTCGCCCCCCGTGGTTTTCACTCACGTCACTGACAGCAAGCAGAAATCTTTACTTGAAGCTGATGTTTGTCCTTGTAGTTGAGTAAAGGTCTCTGCCTGTTGTCAGTACAATTTGAGTGAACACCACTAGAACAGAAGTAAAAGCTGCTGGCTTTCAGTATAATTTGTGTGTAAACTAAGAGATATAACAGGTGCTTGCTGTCAGTGAACGTTGAGTGATAGAGTTGACATCTTTACTTGGGCGATAGATGCTTTTTTTACACTTCTTTTAATGACATGCATTTAGGAAAGTGCCTAACTTATGATTTCTAAGCATCCCACGACGACATTACATAGTGGCAAAACCCCGTTAAGTCACAGATCCCCTCATACACAGTATTATAGCGTAAGGGGGCAAGAACGGGCGTAGGGAAGAGTGCAAAGCTCCATATAAAACAGTAACACAGCCTGCAGCCTGGTAACAGAGGGAATGGGGAGGGGGGGGGGCAGTGTGCATATGTCACATGTCTCATCAGTTCAGGCTGTGCGTATAACTGCATATAGCACAGCAGGAAGCTTGTGGAGCCTGAAGGCTGCAGACATAAGCAAGCAGGAGGCTACAGAGCTGTTATATCCAGACAACCTTCTGCATCCCCTGCTTCATACAAAATGATGATGTCATAGTTCTTCAGCGAGGGGAGACACGCCTCGTGGGAGGGGAGACACGCCTGCTGAGAGGAGAGACTCGCCCCTGGATTTCAAACTCAATCTCAGAGAATTAGCTGAAGAGCACAAACAGTTCAAACGATAAAACTCCTTTAAGTAAACAGTAGTAATTAGCATCTTTTGTCTGAAAGATCAGATAACACACAAGCTCTCAGGCTGCTGGCAGTTCTGTGCAGTGACTTGTGTGATGACAAGACTTCCTGCTATAAGATAAGACAAACTGCAGAGGAGAACATACAAACAGGTCGGTCACTAGATAAACCAGAAGAGAGAAATCATTTGTAGCGCCTCCCCCCCAAAAAAAAAAAAATAACAAAGCAATATATTTGGAAAACATCTTCATTAAGTGTTCCCTACATGTTGAAACTTAATCTTTGTAGTGAGACACCCCCTTTCAGCAGAGCTGTGCTGCAGTTCCCCACCCGGTGGATGGCTTTGAGCTCTTCTGCACAGGGAAAGCCATTTACAGCATCAATGGGGGTCACAGAGGTCAGCCTCCTACTGACGATAAAGTGATGGCATATGCTAGAATTTTGCAATCATACTAGGAAAAAGAAATACTCCTTTGAATATCTAATTACACCCTGATTTTCTATAGTTCTATCATCTCAGGAGACGCAGACATATATATAACAGTAAGCTTGAAAGATACATTTAAAATGACTGGCAGCTGTCACACAGCTCTCATGCTGAGAAAATGGTACATAAAGAATTTTCCTAGAAAGGTCTGTATATTCACATAAATCATTATAACACATCCAGCCTGTAGCTCCTGTCCCTCCTTGCAGGGAAAAATAGGTACATAGAAAAAGAGTGAAGGAAAGGGGAGATGCAGCTGCAGTTTCCCACTGAGAAGGTCAATGAAACAATACTGAAGTGAAGATGCAGCAGGGAGGGACAGATCACACTGGCTAAAAGCAGACAACACAGTGGGGTATGTCATCCCACTCAGCAGGCAGAGAGGTACAGCAGGGCAAAATTATTAATATTGTCGTACAACTGGGACGATTGTAACACGGCAATTTCGGGAAACATGCCTCTGCAGTTTTTTTGTGCTATTTTTGAGCAAAAGTCAATAGTGAATTTAGGGCGACATGTCAAACTTTGTGGCGCCGCGGCAGTTTTTAGGCGCATTACAATGTGTTTACCCGCCATATAATGCACCTAGTTTTGGTGTGCGACAGTTTATTTACAGCGAGAATATAGCGTCAAAAGTGTTTTGGGCGCAAAAGAACAAAAAAAAAAAAATCGGTGCTTGCGTATTGGGACATGTCACCCTTAGTCTTTAGTTTGCATGCACAACACCATTGAAGCCAATGATTGGCAGGGGCACTAGTAGGGAAGAGCGAAGACGCGGCTGTGAGAGTTAAAAGGGGATGTCTACTTCAAATACTAAGGTACTGCTGCTCAATAAAGCAAAAAAAAAAAAACTACACTAACCTTCCTCCTCATCCCAGTTCCAGTGCTGGCTTGCCTCGGTCTTCTGTTTTCCTAGTATCTGTGGCCAAATGGGTCTTTTCTGCTGCAGCCACTAATTGGCTGCAAGGGGTCATGTGCCACTTCCTTACATCATTGTTAGTAAGTGAACGGCTTTGAATGGTGATGAAGGGCAAGAGCATGTCCGCTGCAGCCAGTTAGTGCCTGCAGAAGTGATAGCCTGTTTGACCGAGATGAGGAGGAAACAGAGCATTTTTTTATTATTATTATTGGGCAGCAGTACCTTAGTATCACATAGGTTAGGCCCCCCTTGCTGAAGGCAGCACAAGCTAGTGACAGACATGCTGTTCCCAGCGCTGTGTCCCTTACTCTGTAAGATGCTATAGTTTCAGAGTATTTAATGCTCAAATCTGGGCGTTTCAGCCAGGAAAGAGTCCAGCTTATTCATGAGCAGGTATTAGCCCCGCCCACCAAAGGCTAGCACAACCCACCTGACAGTTAATCACATGTTTCTACCTATTCAAAGTAATAGGTTAATCAGTTATGAGGTGGGTGGGACTAGCCTCAGGTGGGCGGGTCATGAATTAAACTGAATTTTCATGAAAAGCTGGACTCTTTTCTGGCTGAAAACTGCCAGATTTGAGCAGTAAATACTCTAAAACCACAACATCTTACAGATTTAGGGACACAGCATTGAAAACAACATGTCTGACACTGGCTTGTGCTTTCCTCAGCAAGGGGTGCATCATATATGTGACAGGTTATCTTTAAAGGGGTTTTCTCATCACAGACTTGAGCGGTTTTGGTCTCTTACAGCTTCAAATACAGGGGCGAGTCTCTCCTCCCAGTAGGTGGGTGTCTCCTCCCAGTAGGCGGGTCTTCCCTTACTGAAGACTGGCGACATCATTCTGTGTGAGCAGTGGGAGAGAGAGGATGTCACAGCTCTGTAGCCCCTCCTGCACTGGTCGTTTCTCACCTCCCTCCCAGGCTGCACAAGCTCCTTGGAACCGAAACACTTGCATTGCTGTAAGCAGATATACATACAGCCTGAAATTATTTAACAAATTGAGAAATGCACTTTTCTCCCCCTTCTGTTATGAGGAAGGTGGTAAAGGGGGAGCAGAATGTATAAGGCTGTTATATGGGTGAGGGCAGCAGAGTATATAAGGCTGTGTTATATGGGGGGGGGGGGGGGAAGGGGAAAGTGATTCTAGAAGCTTTAGACTCATTAATAGCCCAGATCCTTCAAATAGAGGGGGGAGTGGAGCATAGAGCCTTTATTATACATACACAGCCATCACAGAAAGTTGAGGCCGCTAGTTTCACTTTAATTTTTCACAGCTCTGAGGGGATTAAGCACAGAGTGCAGGCAGCCAATCACAGCAGAAGGAGCATTTCCCATCCAGGGGGTGTATCCCAACAGGCTGAACTAAATATCAGTCAGCCAATCACATCAAAAGGGGCGTGGCCCGATCTCAGACTCCTGATTTAGTTCTAGACACTTATAGATGACCTCATATCTGCTATACTAAATGATTTAGGTAATGCAAACCAATTGCAAAAGTGCTTATTTTTACTGTCCCCGTCATTACAGATATGATCTTTGTAGCGAGAAAAACCCTTTAGGTTTGAAATAAACTAGACAAGCCCTTTAGTTTTTTTTTTTCTTTAGGATTGACCCAGCCTGTACAACTTCTTTCTATAACCTGAGACAACAATTACATAAAGGCAAAAGGACTCTCCAAGATTGTGCACGCTAGAAGGTAACCTAATGAGAAAAAAAAAAAAAAAAAAAAAATGGACTCTCCATAGATTGTGCATCATAAAAGTAACATAATGACTGAAAAAAAATATATATATATATATATATATATATCCTTCAGTAATTAGCACAGAGAAGGATCATAGGGGCACTTACAACACCTTGTTTAAAACACTGTCTTGCATCATTGTGAATAGGTGTTTGAAGAGGTATCCAGCAGAAACCGCTGGCTGCTGATACCTGAAATGGAAGAGAGTGCTGCAGCCAAGAGAAATCTCTGAAGAAACAGCGTTGCACGTGATGGACAAATGTCACCTGCAGCTTAGTCTTCCAATTTCAAAAGAAACCTAACTCACTTCTAAAAAGAGAAAAGTCCATCCTGACAACAATTTGCTGCTATTATTTTGTGTTTTACATAAATTGAAAGGAATGTAGACGTAAAAAGCATAACCTAGTTAGAGACTGAGCTGCAAGCTATATTTAACCAAGATTTGTCTAACAGCAAATTGCACAAACTGTCCAACCATTGAAGAGGTCAGCATCTTCACCCTGCTGGCTGAGCAATTACAGAGATTAGCGAGTCGTGCATTGGATACTATCTATATCTTCACAGCCCGGAGCCATTAGATTGCCAACATTACAAACACTGGGCACAAAAATGGGAAACGGAAAAATAGAAGTTTCTAACTTTAGAAAAACAAAAGTACAAGCATTAGTAGGTTTTCAGATGGTACGGCCCGTATTGGAGATGAGAATTACTGTTTAAAGGGGTTGTCTCACTACATTGATCCATCTTACCTCTGTCCTGTCTTCTCGGTTTCATTTTTAAATTCAGGGACCGGTTTACTGGTTTCTACTGGCCTGGAGTGATGAGCTGCCAAAGATACCGGATCTGTATCTATAGCAACCAGTGCTAGTAGCCTATCAGGAGAGCTTGAACAGGTCTGTAGCTATAGAGACCTGAGGAGCTGATGAAGCCCATACAAGAGGTGATATCTAGGAATAGGTAGGATACCGCTAATGGACTCATACTGCAAAGTAACATGTTTTTGCAAGATCTTTAAAAGGTGTTGTCTCGCTACAAGTATTGCTTTTTATTTTAAAGATCTTGCAAAAACAAGTCACTTTGCAATATTTGTCCATTCACAGTGTCCTACCTATTCTGAGATATCCCCTCTTGTATGCGCTGCATCAGCTCCTTGGGTCACTATAGCTACAGACCTGTTCAATCTCTCATAATAGGCTGCCAGCGCTGGTTGCTATAGCTACAGACCTGGCTTCTACTGCAGCCTAGTAGAAGCCAGTAAACACACCCCTGAATTCAAAGTGAAACCAAGAAAACAGGACTGAGGTGAGATGAATCAATGTAATGAGACAACCCCTTTTAACATAAAAAAGCAATCATTTTAGTGAGACCGCGCCTTTAAGCTCGAGATTTATGCTGATAATGTGCACAATCATCAAGCTCTGCAACTGCGGCACCTGCAGTCTGGTATTGTGTGTTATCACGGCTAATATCAGCTTATGGAGGAATCTGCATGAAGTATTGGGTGAACCTGCTCTTTCATACAGCAGCAATTTTGAGTTGCAAAAGGTTCCACCACTTTCAGAGCACGGGCTGTATGAACCAGGAACTTTCCACAATACTCTCTAGATTCAGGAGATGGGAGACCCTTCCTAATACATCACCCTACAAAAGAAAAAAAAATAAGAGGGGTGATATAAGAACACAGACAACTGAAGTGGAGATGCGAGTATTGTAGCGGAGCCACCAAATTCACGCTGAGCAGCTGTCACTTACAAATCACAGAAGCGTTTTATTACGAATGTGAATTGTGGGAATCCAGCCTATTAAAAATCCAGTTTAGAATATGTATGAGATTCAGTTCCCCGGGATTACATGCCGAAAAGCTGCACACTTGGAAATGCTAAACAATTTTAATTCTCTTTATATAATTTATGAGGAGAAGTAATATTGGTCTATAATTTCAGAATGATTTAATATGGGAAGTTTGGTTTAAAATTAGAAGACTTAATAAAATAAAACGTAAAGCACTGAACTTCTACACATCTGATTAACTGGAATATAGAGAAAATCAATGTAATGAAAATTTTAACCTTGCAACTGTGGCCAGTAATTTTTTTAAAAGACCAGAATTTCCTCAGCATCACCTACTACAGAGTTAGGAAGGTATAATGGTCCAATTCCCCTTGCCACAACTCATGGCATTGTGTTTCAGGATTTGGCGGGTGGAAGGGAGGGGGGGGGGGGTTCAGATTTATTAGTATATTTTAAGCTATTTTCTGGCATAAATTTAATGAAAATATGACACCTGTGCAATTTTTCAAACCTGTATCAAAAGGCAACAGTGTTTTATAGCCCCATCAAACAAGATGTGCATGTGCCCCGTTGGTGAACGTGAAGCAATATTCATTGGCAGGGAGCTTGTTTGGTGCATAAGTAATAAACCTTTAATCCCTGGCTGTTTTTTTCTTCCGTGCCTTCCCCCAAAATTTTTTTACCCCATCTACATACACATATGATGGTTTTTATTTTCTGGGACAAAATGTACTTTATAATGGTGTCATTCACCGTAGTATAGAATATACTGGGAAACCTCAAAAAAAATTCGGGGGAAAAGTGTAAAAAAAAAAAAAAAGGTTTTGCTTTTACGCCGTTAACGCTTCAGTATAAATGAGTTATAGTTATTCTGCAGGTGGTTACAACTCCGGCAATAACAAAAATGTAGCTTTTTTGTTACCTGCTTAAAACGGTGTTTTCACCATCCTGTTTCACAGAGTCTGCTCTTCACACCCATATTCAGGCTGTGGGAGGTTCTACAACAATGATTGGCATTTCAGCTCTGCTATTCCTAGCTGAGCCGGTTACAGGTGCATTGCTAATGAAGGGATTTAAACAGTAAGGCAGAAGACTACAGAGCTCTAAAAGGTGAACGTTTGTCTTTAACATAAACAAGCTCCTGTGCAGCTGATAAGAAACAGTAGAGCAGGGGTCCCCAACTCCAGTCCTCAAGGCCCACCAACAGGTCATGTTTTCTGGCTTTCCTTAGCATTGCACCGGTGATTTAATTATTGTCCGTGCATTCTGTGGGATGTCATGAAAACATGACCTGTTGGTGGGTCCTGAGGACTGGAGTTGGGGAACACTGCAGTAGAAGGTGACATCCCCATCCGACCAGGGCAGCTGAAGCAATAAGAGCAGAGAAGTGATCTGGATACATTAGCAGCAGATAAGATCTATCTCTGATAGAAATCAAAATCAGAAAAGCAATGTATTTGGTATTAGTCTTTATTAACATTTGCCTAAATATTTAAAGTTAACCATTATGGTGAGAATACCCCTTTAATAGTATATGCTTCATCTAAACAGATGACTATACTTACCTTGGGAATACACGGATCAGTCTACTTTGCATTTTAGTGCATGCGGTGTTTAGGAAAAATAATGACAGTGAATAAATGCACAGTGTGACAAAAATGGCAAGATAAAAAAAACAGTGAGGCAGATTTACTAAGAAGAATACTTAGTGTAAGCTTAGGCCGCTTAATATTTGCATTGGAGGTCAAAAATTGAGGAACAAACATAGCACAGCATGCAGCAGTATTTGTTTCTGGTGGGGTATGTGTACATGGCGTGTTGAATATGTTTTCTACAATATGTAAAATGTATTGCTTAAAACGTATCCAAATATGTACCACAAAGTATGGTATGTATTTGGATACGTTTTCTTGACTTCAAAAACGTATCCCTATTGGTTATTAAATGCATAAAACCTGTCACTTATATGTATGGGTCTGTAAAGCGCAATACAATAACGTATGTAAAATATGTATTGTCTGAAAGTATTATACATTGAAATCAATGAAAACTGAATGGAACATTGCTAAATATGTATTTGGGTATGTAATATGTACCCGAATACGTATTTCACAAACGCCATGTGAATATACCCTTAAAAGTACAGGCACCAAGACAGAAACCTGATGGACTCCGTGAACGTTAATATGGTCCGTCAGACGCCGTTAGTGTCCATCAATTAAAAGACCAAGCACCGCTTCTGTAAGGGAGGTTCTGAATGAAACTTTAGAGACAGATGTGAACCAAGCCTTAAACTAGAATCACTAGAATGTGCCAGATTTATCAGCTTTATAAAGAAGTTGCATGTTTAGATTGTCTAGTCTAAGTTTACAATTTCTAATAGTTAGCTTAATTTATACCACTAATTGCACTAAAACCTTGACGCACAATGTTTTGCACCGTCAAGCCCCTTTCTGTTAAACCTACGCTCTATTGCCATAAAGCCACGCTCTATTGCTATAAAGCCTACGCTCTAGTTCCATTAAGCCTACGCTCTAGTTCCATTAAGCCTACGCTCTAGTTCCATTAAGCCTACGCTCTAGTTCCATTAAGCCTACGCTCTAGTTCCTTTAAAGGGGCATACGTCTTAATTCATTAAGTGCTAACGCTCTGTCCAATTAACCTAGCTCAAAGTTCCATTAAGCCTACCTCTATTTCCATTAAGCCTACCTCTATTCCATTAAGCCTACGCTTGTTCCTTTAAACCCCTACGCTCTAGTTCCTTTAAACCCTACCTCTAGTTTCAATTAATAGCTCTAGTTCCATTAAGCCTCCCTCTAGTTCATTAATACGCTCTAGTTCCATTAAGCCTCCTCTGTTCCATTACCCCTACCTCTATTTCCTTTAAGCCTACGCTCTATTTCTTGTACAGGGTGCATACGTTTTTAAAAATGGTCTAAAATACAATATAAATGTGGCATTAAGGAAGTACGCCATTATTGTGCAACTTTTGCAATTAACATAATAAATCTGACCCCCCCTGTTTGTAGTGTGTTTTAGATTTCCTTACAGACTGCAATTGACATTTGGCCACAGAGTTTTTCTGCAAAGAAAAAAGTGCTGTAAATAAAGTCAGTTAAATACATAATATCTGATAAATGGAGAGAATGAAGATGTACACTAAGATTGCAATCCTATCCGGTGAAGCCAAGTGTTGAAAAGGTCATGTTCCATTAAGTGTAGCGTCATCTTAGTGTTACTTTGCAGGCAACATTACAGAGGAGCCAAACATGCAATTTTGTGCAATGAATGTTCTGACATTGTCTGCAGGAGTGAGAGGAAGGCACGGAGGGCTCTGGCAACCAATGGAAACAGGTCAGACACACGATGGGGGTCATCCAAATGGATCTCCTGTTTCATTAGGAGAGTGAGTCAAGCGTCTGGCAACACCCAGAAAATAGTATAGACACAAAAAAAAATCCACTCTGCCATAGAGATAGACACGAGATTGGTACCAGACCTCGGTGCAGGACTGTACTCTTAGTTTAGGTTCACCATTAACAATGGTTTTGGATATTTCTGTGGATGGAGTAGCGGACATTTATTTGGGGACCATTGGAATCTAATATCACTATAATAAATAGGCTGAGGTGTAACTTAAGGGGTTGTCCCCTTCAGATTTTTTAGAAAGAAAGAAATGAAATACTTGTCACTTCCTGGTTCAGACTGACTCATTTGCATACCCCATGCTTGTACAGCTCTGGCTGTGCTTTTAGATGCTAAAAAGTCGATTAGCTTCTCAACTACTACGGGTTCTTTTCTGATCCCAAAACAAAAGCCCCAATTAAGTTCTATTTTACATAAAACAAGTTTTACTGTGACAGCACAGGGCACTGCCCTGACCTGTGTATGAGGCACTCACTGTTTTCTCCGAAAAAACACAGGGGGGGAATGTTTACAGGTCGTTTCTGAGGGGGGGGGGGGAATGAAATACCAGGAGTCATAAAATTTACTTGTACTCCTTAGGGGAAAACAGAGAACAAAGCAATTATTTGGAAAAAGTCTTTATTTTTTGTTCCCTACAATTTGAAAGCAATTCTTTGTAGCGAGACAACCCCTTTAAATCTCCTGTGCCCCAATGCAAAACGTATGACTACCATGTGCCAGTTATAAAACTGGTGTCTTCTTATCTGGCTGAGGGACATTTTTGGCCCCTTATGCTCCAGGACCCAGTAGCCACTGCTACACCCGCATTTCTTAAAACACCCCTGAAAACAAGTAGTTTATGGTATAATTTTGACAACGCTTTATGTGGCTACACCCTTGCCAGATATTTTGTAGGGGCCCCATATGGATTCAGGTCTGTGCTGGGAGTCATACACTTGCACTTAACAGATGTGAGAGATTATTTGTTAGTTGTACTGATGAATCCGGTGTGATAGCTGGTTGAAATGCCATTGGGAACTGGTGATCACTTTTGTAATATCCTTTTGAATGTGCTAGCCATCTTTACTAGGGAAGAATTTAGGAGCTAATAAAAGAAGTTCATTGGAGTTTCTCTTTTTGGGGGGGGTTTTTTCCTAAGAACATAAAAAGGGATTGAGGGGGGCCAAAGGGAAAGGGTTGGCATTTCTTGCCTTTTTTCCCCCAAGATAAACCAGCCAACCCCTTCTTTTCCGGGGCAATCCACATTTTTTTCACACTGAGACACAGCACGTTTTTCTACACTATGGATTTAAAATCCATAGTGCGAAAAAAAATAAATAAGGGATATATTTATTCTTTGAAGTGGATCCTCCTTGGATTTTGCAGGTATGAAACAGATTAGCCCCATGGAAATAGGTCTCACCAGCACCTTAGTCAGAGGCAAAAGCAACCTCTGAAAAGTAAAAATCCTCAACAGAATTTGAAACCATTGTCTTGGATTTCTGCCGAAGATTCCACTTTGGATTTTTCCAATGGAAAAAACCTGAAATATGAACCAGAGGGGACACTCCTCATCTTGCCTGACAACGTATATGGGGTTAGTTGGGGATTTAGAGATACAGTATACACCAACGTAAAATTTTACATTCCATAGTGTTTTTCTATAGTCTTTTTTTGGGTTTAACTTTATTTTTATTAAAAGTTTCTGTTCACAGATTACAAAGGAAATTCACAGAATATATTATCAAAATGTGGTTAAGAAACAAAACAACGAGTATTAAGCACCCTTGTAAGGAAAAAATGCGGTCAGCGGAATATTACATTAATAAATTATCACATTGTAAAATCTTGGAACAGTAGTTCTGAAAAATTTACAGAAAATTTAACCTAAATCACAAGCACAAACTATGGCTGTTTTTAAAACAAAATTTAAAGGGTTCTGTCGGGGTTTTTTCACACCTTTTTTTTTTTTATATATTATATATATATATATATATATATATATCAAAAATAAAATATACTGTGGGAAAAAAAAAAAAAAAAAAAAAAAAAAAAAAAAAATAAAATTTTAAAAATATATGCCTTTTTTTCTTATTTTTTTAGCACAACAGGGGACCTACACATTTAAAGGGATTTTATCAATAATTCATAAAGAATTTTAAATCCCGGTCGGTCTCTCCTCCAGCAGCCGTCTCTCTTCACTGAAAACTGTGAATCATCTTCTGTTTTTGCAGTAGAAGGGGAAATGTCTGGCAGAACCGATCGCACCCCCTCAAATGTTCTCTTTTGTCTGCAGAGCCCTCATCTCCACTCCAAAGCTCCTTGCTGTGTATAACCATATACACACAGCCGAACTGATGAAACAGTAGGGAATGCACACTGCCCTCCCCCCCACCCTCCCTCTGTTATCAGGCAGGAGACTGTGTGACTGTGTTATATGGAGGGATCACAGGACATAAGACTGTGTTATATGAGGGGATCTAGGAGTTAAACAGTCAGTAATAAGTCAGATCATTCACCTTAGAGCTGGGAGATGAGCATAGAGCCAGCAGCCCTCTTACATAGCTGGTTTTACTTTCGGTTTTAACACCTCAGAGGGGAGTAAACACAGAGTGCGCAGGCAGCCAATCACAGCGCAGGGGGCGTGTCCGGGGCGTTTCCAGTCTGGGGGCGCATTCCCCACAGGCTGAATGAAATGTCAGTCAGCCAATCACAGTGCAGGGGGCGTGTCCCGACTAGCAGCAGTGGAAATAGAAAACAGATGCACAGAAAAGCTCGTATCTTCTAAACCAAGTGACTTAGGTAATGCAAACCGATTACAAAAGTGCTTATTTTTACTGTCCCCATCATTAGAGACATGATCTTTGTAGCGAGAAAACCCCTTTAATGCGTCTATCTCACACACAAAGATAAATATCTAACAAATTTACATGTATGCAATTCTCATTTGTAACAAACGTGACGGTGTCACATCTTATCACTACCTAGACTTAAGTCTTTAGCACAGACAGGGACTTGCAACTGCTTGGAGCAGATCTGTGACTCATAAGTGATATGATTTTTTTTATCTTTATGTTGCATTGAGGAACATCGTGCAGAATGCAGACTCTTATCCATCAGATGAAAGCTGACTGCAGATTGAGTGTGTAATATTGTACGGTATATGCGGTTCTATTTTTATTCCTTAATTGTAAATCTAACTAGCATGGTATAATTCCCCTCCTCCCCCAAAAATGGTAATTGATACCGCTTTGTATTATCTGTATGCGTATTTGTACTCTCCATACAAGTATCCACATAAGCATCAGACGAGCAAGTTATGAGCAGTGGGCATCTCATCACTCACGGCTGAATTGGTAACCAAACAAGCTGGGCCGCAGGAGAAGGTCCCAATCTTGGGCTGCAATTCTCACTGCTTCAACAAAGCTCTGCCAGGCATTAAATCAACTTTCTGTATCACAATGAATAGACATTTATTACCTTCCCAATAATGACAGAACACCCAGGCGGAACCGGTTTAATTGAATTATGAATATCACACTTTACTGCACTGTAATCGCTATTTGGTAAAAAAAAAAAAAAAAAAGAAGATCGCTCTGAAAGAAACAAATCGAGATTTTAAAGATGAGATTATTACATTTCTGAATTAATGAGAAAACCGTGTGACGGAGCATAGACTGACAGTGCTCGGTGCCGGGTGACAGACAAGACGGGCGCAAAGCACTGCACCACCCGTTCTACTGCATGTACGAGCAATGCAAAAAGTGCTCCAAATAGATTTTCACAAAGCTCTGATACAGGGGCCGTTTACACGGTACAGGACAAATACCGGTCAGGAGATGCCGTCCGGTATTTGCTCGGTTTCTGGCACGCAGGCGGGGAGGGGGGGGGGGCTTTTCTCCGTGGTTTGCGCTTTCAAGCCCATCCCCTTCGTACTGACATGTACCGGGCAGAAGAATGAACATGTTCTGTGTTTTTCGGAACAGCAGCGGTCTGAAAAACCGTCCAGCGGAAAATCCATGCAGTGGAGACCGCTGCACGGATTTTCCATTAAAGGGGTTGCCTTGCTACAAAGATTATGGTACCTTTCAACATAGAGAAAACACTAAAGTATACCTCCCAAGTGTCCCTATTTTGAAGGGAAAGTCCCTATTTTTAACCCAGGTCCCTGTGTCCCTATTAGTTCTATAAATGTCCCTCTTTCATTTAGGAAACAGATTTGTGTCAAACTGAAATAAATCTGAAACAAATCTTGAGTTAAAAGGTATCTGATTGCTTCCTCGCTGTATATTACAGAACAATTTGCTTAATATTTCTGCATTGGCTACAATGCAATCCTGAAAAAGTTGGTATGTATGTGTTTGGGCGTGGTTAGAGGTATGTCTTGGTGTGATGTCATGAGTATGGGCGTGGTTAGAGGTGTGGCCTGACATGTCCCTCTTTGCAATCTCTAAAAGTTGGGAGGTATGCACTAAAGGAAGACATTTTCCAAATATATTGCTTTGTTCATTTTTTTTTGTTGAGGAGCTACAAGTGATTTTATGACCTTCTGAGGGCTTTCTGGTTTCCCAAGTGACCGACCTTTGTACTTTTTCTCCCCTGCTGTTTGTTCTATCTGATAACAGGGAGTGATGTCATCACACAGGTCAAGGCAGCACAGAACTGCGGGCAGTGAGAGCTTGTGTGTTATCTGAGCTTTCAGACAAAAGACAGTAATTACTACTGTTTACTTTAACTCAGAAGCTTCCCTGGTCCTGACAGCATGAGATTTATCTAATTAGCACAAGTCTGAATACAAGGAGCTCATATGCTAAGTACAGACAGCTTGACCAGGAAGTGACAGAGCAAAGCAGTATTATTTCATTCATGCATCCTTTCAAAACCAAAAACAGCCTGTAAGTCCGGCTGAAAAACCTGACTGCGGGGACAAGCCCTAAGGGTATGTTCACACGGCGTAATTGCAGGACATATTTCGGCGTGTAATTGCACTGCAATCTGCCCCAAAATGAGTTTGCAATTACGTTAACTCATAGCTCTCATAGCTATAAATTACACCCATCTTCCCCGACACGTATTGATCTATGGATCTCTGTGGATCCAGTTCTATCATCATGTTGGCTCTATGGATCCTCCCCCATGCAACCTCTGGCAGCCGTGGGATGCAGTCGGCTCCATAGACCTGTGACAACCTACCAGGACCTTATCTGGTCCCTCCCAGCTCCTCTAGCTGCTGTCTATGCTGCAAATGGCGTTTACTTGTGATATTAGCTGCTGGTAATAATAATGTAACTTGACTGTGTAGTGCTGACAGGCATCAGTACTATATATATACCTTGCTGTAAGCAGACACAGTTTTCCTCAAAAAATTAGCTGCTTGTCAGAAACTGGACTCGTAGCCAACAGCCAAACGCCAAAGCAGCTGGATTCAAAAAGGGGTTTACTTTAAAGGAACAGTTCCATCAGAAATAAGAATTTGCCCAAAACTAAAAGTTTCATATAGGATACTGTCCTTCTCTAGCAGAGAAATAAAACTCCTGAAGTGTAGGGAAGACTAATGCCACGTTACAGTTGGTGCTGCTTATTTGCATGTAGTTTCATTACAAATAGTAGGTAATGACTTAAAGATCACTATTGTTTGCTGGACAGAGATAAATAAGATTAGATTGGACCACAGAGATATAAATAGCACATGAAATGATAATGGGAAACTGCTGTGATATCACACATAGGGAAACTATTTTATTTAAAAAAAAAAAAAACACCCAAATAAAAATCCATATAATAGTTGCATATTGCTGTCATTATGCGACAAGAAAAATTTCGATGGAAGTGTCCCTTTAAGTATTAGCATATTATTTGGCTTTATATTATCCTCTGAGAGAAACAAACTAACAACAAATTGCCCTTCTGTCCTAATTTGGAGCAAAAGCTGGTTTGGTCAAGAAAAAGGATTGAAAACAGGAGAAGAAATCAAATAATAATATATCCGGTGCGAGATATATATCTATATATCTCACACCAGACATTATATTATTATTTAAATGATATATTATAATATATATTATTATATATATTACTATTTGATTCCTTCCCCTGTTTTCAATCCTTTTTCTTGGCCAAACCAGTATATATATATATCGCACTAGACATGGTGACACGGATTCTTCAGCGCAAGAAAGAAAAGTGAAAGATGTTGCACAACTCCAAAGGAGTTACTTTTTTCCATATATTACATGGCATATTTTTTGGTTGAAAAATACAACATGTGAACATGTCCTTAAAATATTCCAGAGTGGGGTAGGTCAGCTCGTCAGCTGTTCACAGTCATACTATCATTATTTGTACGTAACCAGAAACATTCATTACTGAGCTTACAAGTTATCTCATCGGAGGAAATCATTTTCTCAAGAGTCATCTGCAGAAATTAAATCACTCAATGTGGCCATTTTAACTCAACAGCAATAATTATAATTATTACAGTAATTTACTGACAACAATATGCAGAGACAGAGAGGTGGAAGTTCTCAACCAGAGCAGCTGATTGCAGGGAAAATAGCAGCACTGTGCAGAATTGCAATGTATCGGATGACATAAGTCTCATGTTATTGTTCTCCATTTACAGTTTATTAGTTTATAGGCTAAATACCAGAACTGGGTGATGCACTGGCGCCCAGCTGTGCTAGAGTTATACTGTAGGCATCCAAATTTCTTATTTTGGATTATATAAATGCAAGACATACAGACCCATGTATTAATTCAAGTGTAACATGAAATATGGTGTAAGAACATTACAACATATGGGGCATAAACCATCTGCATTCATGTCTTTTCGGACTTTCCTCCAGATACCGATATTTAAGCGGGGCGGGGGGCACATGGTTATTAATAGCAGAGATGTAGCCGCTTTGCTCTGTGAATCTAACTCACCTTAAAGGCTCTCTCTTTTACAATATTTTACGTCCTTTGCATCCTCAGGGAGCCGATGGGTGGCTTGAGGTGGCTGCAAGAAGTCCATGGTGGTCACTAGGGGAGAATGCTCCAGAAGCAAGCTGCTCAACATGGTGTCACAACAATCATCGTCAGCAGTGCCCCTAAGTACTGAAGGTGAGCAGCGTTCAGCCGCTTCCCCAATTCCTAGTAGCCCTCATCCTTCTCCACTGCTATTACAAGAGAAATATTTCTATAGCAACTTCCTAGTGCAGAGTAAGAGCAATGTTCCTTTATGGCCCTATGGAGATGACAGGAGCAATATTCATACAGCTTAGCTCCTCCCTAGACCTTAAAGGGACCCTGTCACATAGGTGATGCCCCCCTTGCTGAGGACAGCACATAGTAGTGTCAGACCTGCTGTTCCCAGCCCTGTGTCCCTTATTCTGTAAGATGCTGTAGTTTTAGAGCATTTAACCCTCAAATCTTATTCATGAGCAGGTGTTAGCCCCGCCCACCAAAGGCTAGCCCCGCCCATTGACAGTTATTCTCATGTTTCTACCTATTCAAAGTAATAGGTTGATCAGTTGAGGTGGGTGGGGCTAGACTCAGGTGGGCGGGGCATGAAAACTGACTCTCTGAATGACTCTTCTGGCCGAAAACTGCAGATTTGAGCATTAAATACTCGAAAACTACAGCATCTTACAGAATAAGGGTCACAGCGCTGGAAACAGCAGGTCTGACACTAGCTTGTGCTGCCCTCAGCAAGGGGGGCATCACCTATGTGACAGGTTCTCTTTAAAGCTTCAATTAATACACTACCCAAATGCAATTCTTTAAGTGTGCTTCTCTCACTTAACTACAGAAGTCTAAAACTACTTAGAATAATTCTCTCAAAAATCATCTACTGGAAATTGGGGACCATGTGGACAATGTCTCGATCAAAGGGTAGATTCTACAATTTCTAATCAAAACTCCACAATATTGTTTTGGTCTAAGAGAGCAACTCACAGCAGATATAAATCCGGGAAGATCTTAAAAACAGATCAAGGCAAATTTAGAATTAGAGGGCTAGCTAAAAAAAAAATAAAAAATAATTCCGGACACTGATAATACTGTATATATATATGGAAATAGAGTGCAACATGCACTAACAGGTCGTCATAAGAGAGGCCCTCCAAGAAATAGGAGAAAATTATATATATACATACACATATACACACACATCTTTCTTCAGTCAAAAAGTAGGTGAAGGAAGCAGCTAGAGAACATTAATCCATCTCTTTGGGAGACTGAGCTGTACACATTTTTGTGGATGTAGGACCAGGTATCATCCAAAAAGTGCAAGACCATTACTACATAATGTAAAGAAAAAATAAAATGGCACTAGTCACTGCTGGGCTAAACCTTTACATACACATTACTTATATGAACAAACCTCCAGCTTCTCCGCAGCCCAAGGTGGCAAATCAACCCATTTGCAGCTGGATTGGTGAATAAGGGACCAGCACGCTCCTGTGGTTTACCGCTCTATTACAAGTCTCCACTGTGACACTTCATTTTTCTTTTCCTGTGGCTTCCTTTGTCTTTGGTCTTTGCACTGCACTTATGAATGTAAGTTTCTCTAACCAATCCTTGAGGACAGTAACCTCGATTTGTAAGAGTTTGGGCCTTAAAAGTTTACCCTGTTTCCCCGAAAATAAGACACCCTTGAAAATAAGACATAGTGCATTTTTTTTATGCAATTCAGAGTTTGGCTGCTGATGCTGATGTTTGTGATGAAATCACTGCAGTATATTAATAAATGTTGATGTTTTGTTCAACAATAAATGTGAATTATTGTTCATAGAAAAAAACAAACACATCCCTAAAAATAAGTCTTCGCTCGTCTTTAGGAGCAAAAGTTTATCTAAGACACTTATTTTCAGGGAAACGGGGTATAATTCAGTATATTGTTAGGTCCACTCTATAATTTTGTCTCATGACCTACAGGGATTTAATTCTTCAACCAAAAAGAGGAAAGCTTTCCATTTAAACGCAGCAGCGTTACATACTGATGTGGCAACTTCTTTTTTTTCTATTTTTTGAGTTGATTTATTGTGATCCTGAAGAGCAGGTTTATACATTAGTCTTTACTCTAGATGGTACCCAGCAACATAAATATGCCTTATTCAATAAATGCATTCCAACATAAGTCCATGTAAATATAGACAAACTATAGACAGTACTTATATAGTGGTGGTATAGTCCTAGATAGTGATGCGCGGTGCTTCTTAAAGGGAAGGTGTCATAAAAAATGACTTGCTGTTTAATTCACATTTTTATGTTAAACACATATTTTAGGATTTTTTGGTTATTTTGGTTCATTTTCCATATCACTTTCAGTATTTTTTTTAATAATTTTTAAGTCCTGCAGTTTTCACTTTGGCCACTAGGCCTTGCTTGCCCTGCTTTAAGAGCAGTCAGATAGATACTTTACAGCAGCTTCATGCACATAGGAGCCTTAAGTGACTCAGTCCCATTGACTTCTATATGAGAATTTTCCAGGCTCTGTGACCTGGGAAGAAGTCACTGTGCAAGGAGGAGAGAGGGGGAGCTGTGACCGTCCCCTATTGTGACTGGTGGATCCTGTGTTATCTATACACATTGGTGTCGCCTTTTAGTTTGACCCTGCTTGTGCGAATGTTGAGCAGACTACTGCAAATCTCTCTACAGAACAGGAAGCGTCAGACTATTATAAGGCCTAGTGGCAAAAGTGAAAACTGCAGGACTTAAGAATTGTTAAAAATATTGAAAGTGATATGGAAAATAAAAAAAATTCCAAAAATATGCGTTTAACATAAAAACGTGAGTTAAACAAGGAGTCATTTTTTGATGACACATTCCCTTTAAGGGATGGACATGTCCATGTTCTTTATTTCATATACATCCACTCGAATAGCTAGAGATCACCTCCGGACAGGCAGCAGTCTGCACACCTGTGCGCAACGTTTTGGGTGGGTGGGTTCTTTTTTCTCAAGGCTCTACTCCCAAAAGTGTTGTGCACAGGTATGTGGACTGCTGTCTGTCCGGAGGTTAACTCCAGCTATCCACGTGGATGTATATGAAATAAGGAAACATGGACATGTCCATATCTTAAGAAGCTCCGTGAATCACTATGACTATACCACAAGTACTTTTAAAGTTTGTCTATATGTACATGGACTTGAGTTGGAATAAATTTATTGAATAATTTTTATGTTGATGGGTCTCCACCCTGTTGAGCAATAATGGGACATTGGGATGTTGTGAGAATTCCCTAGTGGTGGACCGGAGCATTGTGTGCTTCAGGATAAAGATTTTGCACTATTACACTATTTTTTGGTTATTGACTCTAGACGGTACCTCGATTTTTTTTTTTTTTTTTTTAACTATAATATACCTAACTCCAACTAGATTTTGATTCTTCAAGAATAGTGCTTTAGGAGACTTGTTTAGCCAAATAAAATTTAATTAAATTGAATCAAATTTAATATGTTTGAAACTGATCCCTTCAAATAAAGCCAAATACCAATAGGTGAATTTTTTTTTCACTAACAGTCATACAACTTGTAATTTTACCTGTTACTTAGTAGCACAATATATATTTTAGAACCAATCATGTATTTTACTTATACCTTTTTAGCACTGAAAATATCGAAGGAAAAAAATACATTCTTTATATGTCCTGACCTCTCCCCTCACCTTACTAAATTTTAAGAAATTAAGACCTGTACATTCCAGACACAACATTGAATGGAGTCTCTACTTGCCAATTAAATGGAAGAGTTTCTATAAGGAAACTGCAAATGTGTCAAATTTTTCTCTCATTAAAATCAACCAGAACGTACTTCTGATTGCAACAAATGGGAAGCACATAAAGCTGTGGTTAGTAGGAGACTCATTAAACTGGCCTCTGAAGAGAAACGCTCTCAGACAGTAGTTGTACACCAGAAAGCTCAGTTTTTCACTCCTTAAGCATCATAAAGTCAATCCTCACCCAGATCTTTTTTTTAAATCACAAACTTGTGGATTGAAAGGAGTCTGTGTCTTACCACATAGGATGAAAGAGTTTAGATGCTCCAGATTTAGTGACCGATTCCAAGGTGATAGACCGAGCAATTTACTGCTTTTGTGTCCTACCCTAGTGTTAACCCTCACTTCTGTAGAAAAAAAAAAAAAAAAAAAAAAAAACATGAATTAAGTCAGAAATTCTAAATGGCTTCACAAAATAAAACCATCCCAAATACTAAGTAGTGATAATCGAGCTCCTGGATCATATAGAAATAAAAAATAAAAAAACCAAAAAAAAACATGGTCTTCCTGGTGTCAATATTCATTGACCTTGCATCTAAGGAGAGACAGCTTTGTGGATGGGAGCATGTACATTTATGGCAGCAATTTGTTTCTCTTTTCTTTCAAAACCATTCTCTGCTATCCTGAGAATTAGTATTTTGGTCCACAGATTATCAATGGGTGGGAATCTGCGGCTATTCCCTTTACCCCTCCATATTGTATATTCCTCTTTAGTGGCAAACAGCACCTCACAAAAGTGAGTACACTCCTCACATTTTGTAGACATTGTATTCTATCTTTTCATGAGACAACACTGAAGATCTGACACTGTGATACAATGTAAAGTAGTCAGTGTACAGCTTGTATAACAGTGTAAATTTGGTGCCCTCAAAATAACCCAACATAGAGTCATCAATGTCTAAACTGCTGGCAACAAAAGTGATTACACCCCCAAAGTGAGAATGGAAAAATTGTGCCCAAAGTGTCAATATTTAGTGTGGCCACCATTATTTCCCAGCACTGCCTTAAAGGGGTTTTATCGTTTGAGATGTTCAGCTAATTTTCTCAGATTGAGTTTGAAATCCAGGGGCGTGTCTTTCCTGTCAGCAGGCGTGTCTCTCCTCCCAGGAGGCGTGTCTCCCCTCACTGAAGAACTGTGACATCATCATTTTGTATGAAGCAGGGGATGCAGAAGGTTGTCTGGATATAACAGCTCTGTAGCCTCCTGCCTGCTTATGTCTGCAGCCTTGAGGCTCTACAGGCTGCAGCAAGCACCTATTATATCTTAGTTGACACTAAAAGCCAGCAGCTTTAACTTCTGTTCTACTGGTGTTCACCCAAATTGTACTGACAGGCAGAGATCTTTACTCAACTGCAAGGACAAATGTCAGCTTCAAGTAAAGATCTCTGCTTGCTGTCAGTGACATGCGAGTGAAAACAATGGTGGGAGAAGCAATCAGCTTTGAGAGAAGACCCTGCTCAGCCTGTAACTGACTTGGCCTGGTAGTGCAGCGGTAGAGCATTGCTTTTACAACAAAGGGGTTTGGAGTTCTAGTCCCTCACAGAGTATATTTTTTTTCCCCCGTAAATTCTACACATATGTAGAGACCTAAAATATATATGTCAATCTCTATAAATGATATATATACACATACATAGCTCCCCCCCATATGTCTCATCCCCCAGAGTATATGCATTGTATCACATATTTTGGAAGTGCTTGGAGTGACTACTGCGAGGATAGGACACTATATAGGGGAGCTTTGTGTGTGTATATGAATAAAATTATAGATGTCTACACATATATTTTCATATCTTTACATATGTGTACAATTATAAAGAAATAAAAACACAAAAAAACACTGAGGGGCTTGAACTCTAACCTCTCTCTGAGAGCCGATACTAAGCACCTCTTTTCAAAGTAGCAGCTTAAGGACTGGATCTGTGAGGAGGTGAATCAACCTCTTGGCAGAAGCCCTTTAAACAGCCAGTAATTGCCAAATCATCACCCTAGAGCTGGGAGATGTACATAGAGGCAGCAGACCTTGGTTTCACTATCGATTTTAACAGCTCAGAGGGGAGTAAACACAGAGTGTGCAGGCAGCCAATCACAGCGCAGGGGGCGTGGCCGGGGTGTTTTCCTGTCTAGGGGCGTATCCCAACAGGCTGAATGAAATGTCAGCCAGCCAATCACAGTGCAGGGGGCGTGTCTAGGGGCGGGAACCGTCCAGGGGGCGTTCCGACTAGCAACAGCAGAAATAGAACACAAATTTACAGAGAAGCTCATAGCTGCTAAACCAAGTGACAGAGGTAATGCAACCCAATTACAAAAGTGCTTATTTTTACTGTCCCCATAATCTGAGACATGATCTTTGTAACGATAAAACCCTTTTAACTCTCTTGGGCATGGAGGTCACTAGAGTTCACTTGGTTTACCAAAGCAAGGACTGTTCTGAGTGGAACCGCTCTTGTTAAACCATTGTATGGTCTTGGCCACCATGCTTTAGCTCAGTTTCAGGGTGTTGGCAATCTTCTTATAGCCTCAGACATTTTTATGTAGCGCAATAATTCTTCTTTTCAGATCCTCAGACAGTTCTTTGCCATGAGACGCCATGTTGAACGTCCAGTGACCAATATAAGAGTAACAGTGATATCAAATTTAACACACCTTCTCCCCATTCACACCTGAGACCTTGTAACACTAACGGGTCACATGACACTGTGGAGAGAAAATGGGAAATTGGGCACAATTTGTCCATTTTCATTTAGGGGTGTACTCACTTTTATTGCCAATGGTTTAGTCATTGATGACTAGGTGTTATTTCGACGGCACAACAAATTGACACTGTTAAACAAGCTGTACACTGAATACTTTGCTTTACATCAGAGTTTCTTATCTTCAGTGTTGTACCATGAAAAGATACAATATGATATTTACAAAAATGTGAGGGGTGTACTCACTATTGTGAGACACTGTATGTCTGTCTTGCTCCCTTTTTGTTGAGTGTTGTTCTTACCAAGCTATTTGAGTAGTTTAAAGCTCTGTTAGATTAGAGGTGTCTTGGCGCTCTCCTTATTTCATCCCTCATATTATTGTACCATCCGGGAATAGTAAGTAAACTTTTGGTTCCATTTTTGTTGGTACATTCATGGGACCACTCTTCCCCAAATTTTAGGTGTATGGGAATGCAAAATGCAGTATGCAAAAATAATTTTACCCCTGTGTGAAGGAGGGTGGGCTTTGCTACACTACATGCTCTGATATGCTTAGGAATTTCATATACTTTTAATAGGTTTCTAAATTTTGCAATAAAAATTGATTTTGAGACAAATACAGATAAATCATTTTTTAATGTATGAAGTGTTGTGCAATTTACACAAGTCTTACACAAATAACTCAAATGATACATGGCCCCTTTCACATGCTGTTGATTCCACCCTCTATTCACAGGCTATTGCAGCAGGGGACACAGGAAATATCAATTGGAATCAATTTTAATTTGTCCCATTGGGAAATTCCTTGTTCACTGGTTCAAAACCAGAGATCAGATTTCTTTTCTGGTCAATAAGTTGGCTGCTTGTGCCGACTAAAAATAGATTTTAATGGTAGAAGTATAATATCCTTTGGAGTGTGCAAATGACTGCAATATATTTCTTGGGAGGTATTTATTCAAAATTGTCATCAGGGGCGTAGGTTGTATTTTTCTCAGTCCGTTAGATCGACAAAGCAATGTTTTAGTTTGCATCCCATAAGAGCTGATGGCTATGTGTGGCTCTAGATAAGCCCCCACTGGGAAACACAGAGCAGACAACAGGCTGTTTTTGACTTGCTGCAATTTTTGCACAATGACTTTAATGTTTTTTTTTCTCTAACCATGTGCAAATCACACCAAAAATGCATTTTAAATATGGGCAACCTCACATGAACCCTTCATAGGATCCTGAGAGCGATCCCACGCATGTGAAGTCCTCTGACCAAGGCTTATAGCATATTTAAAAGGGGCTATCTAATCTGTTAGGGCACGTCCACACAGTATGGCTTTTCAGTCAGATTTCAGACAGTTTTCCGATTTGAACTAGCCCCATAGACTTTGATAGAAAATCTGAGCTGCAGTCTGACGGTCGGATTTCAAATTCAAAAACCGTCCCAAAAACTAAGAACATGTACATTCTTCCGCTCTGGTTTCGGACGGAGCATGTACTGTTCAATGGTCAAGGGGGACGGGCGAATCCGCAAACCGGACAGAACCGTCCCCAAAAATACAGGTCGAATTCTTAATCAGAATCCGATCACTATTTTATTACTGTCATGTGGCCCTACCCTTATTGTTCCCATCCATGTGCCACAATGTAAAGGCAATAACAGGCCTCTTGTGTGGCCTCTTGGGAGACCTGTATGATCGGGTTTTTCACCCTTTCATGGCGTCAAATGCGCCAAAGTGATCGGGCTACGATGTCTAATGCACCTAATGAATGTGTTAGGCGCATTGTTTGTAAGACTTGACATTTTTTAATGCGCCTAACATAAGGGGGCGCACCACACTCATATTATTAGACACATATATGAATGTGGTTTGGCAGAAGTAGACGCATTACTGCTCGGACAGGCAGAGCTATCTCAATGTGCTCTGCCTGAGCCTGAGGAGTCAAAGTGGAGCTAGATTTGCTATTAGGACAAAAAAAAGTTCTCAACTTCCACCAGCACAATAATAAAAAGTAATTTATGATAATTATCAAACTATATAAAATTACATTTTGTTATAATATAAAAATAATATCCCAAAAATAAAAATCTATAAAATGTATTTAAAATGAATAGAAACTAAAACTAATTTTACATTAAATAACTGATCAGATTTTGAAATATTACATTTTTACTACATTAAATTTGAAATTTATTTTTGCTGCTCTCACCCTTTATTCTACTTACAGCAGGAGTCAGCACAGCATCGGTCTTGCTGGGATCTGTGGTGCACCAAACAAGATCAGTACCATAGTTTCTATTCACGGACATACTATTTTCAGTCTATCTATAGCCTTTATACATGTTTGGCGCATTACTAATGCGCCAAACACACAGGCGAGGGGCAATGAACTTCAGACACCATTCATGAACGCACAAAAAACACTTTCATACATTCAGGCGCATTAAACACCGAAAAACAGATGAGAAAATGAACTTCAATGCACCTAGTTCCATACTTGTCTCCCTTTGTGTATTATATGACCATTCATTTGAATAGTTGTTAATAGTATCACATTCCTTCTATAGGGGCAGCTGCAGAGGAAAGGAGCAGAAGATAGCAACTGCCTCAAAAAACGTCAGCTCTACAATCCCCATTGCAGCACTGATATTACCAGTCTATGCTGGTTTTATCAATATAAAGAATTAATTTGAGTGAACCTCCTGAAAAGCCATCCCCACACAGACAATCCTACCTCAATTATTCATCTTAAAACAAGGTTTGTCTGTTTTTGTAAAGTTGCAGGAGACGGTTTACAAATCATTTATTAACCCCGTCTCTATGTTTAAAACACTTTTCCTGGAAAATCTAGATTGATCCAGCACTTTATTCTGATGACTATTTCAGAAGTGATCTGATTAAATGTTAAGCAGACAGGCTAGACAAAGCAAAAAGACTTTGATAACGGATGGTAACATTAAAAATATATGACCCTTGTATGCATAAAAAAAATAAAAAGACTAAAATTTTAGAAGTCTGCCCAAGGCAAAACATATCCATGATTAACAGGAATGTGTTAATGATAATTCTATTATGTAATTAGGACCGTGCCGAGAGGAGAGTGCAAAGTACTCATTAACCTCTGAGAATATGAACAAACTTACTCTTTAGAAACGAACATTTGCTTCAAAAAAACACCATGTACAAACTTTCCAGGTGTATTCATAGAATGGTACGGATATAGGAGGAATCACACTTACAGGATATCACAAATCTACTGTTAACCTCAATACTGACGGTATAAAGGAACAGACCTCTAGAGGTGATGTGGTTACTTCTCCCACCAGGAGACACCAGCCACAAGTGGATGGACAGAGACATGGCTGACAGATTCAACACTTCTGTTTCTGAGAGATCCATACGAAAGTGGAAGCTTCTCCTGCAAAGCTTCCATAAGGGGCCATGCACACGGCCGCCAGGGGACGGCTTTTCTCCGTGGTTTGCGGAAAAAAGCCCTCCCCCTTCACATAGGCATGTTCATATTGCTAATTAGTTCAGGTTAGCTCAGAAGCTTTCCAGAACTGCTAGCAGGAGTTTTTATCTGATCCCTCAAACAAAAGCCCTAATTAGTGCTGTTTACTTTAGATAAATCAAGCTTTTTATTGCTGCCCAGCACAGAGCTGCTGTGACCTGTGTGATGACTCACTCACTGCTATCACATAGAACAAACAGCAGGGGGAAGAGCTGTACACAGGTCGGTTACGGAGGGAACTGAAATAGCCAGGGGAAAAGCTGTACACAGGTCAGTCACTAAGGGAACTTAAACAGCCAGGGAGGTCAAATTCACTTGTATCTCCTTAACAAAAACAGATGAATAAAGCAATATATTTGGAAAATGTCTTTATTTTGTGTTCCCTATAATTTGAAAGCTATTCTTTGTAGTGAGACAACCCCTTTAAGGTCCGTGTAAAAGTTTTTCAGCCAGTTTGCATCTGGTTTTTAAAACCAAGAACCAGCTGAAAAACCGTGCCGTGGGGACATGCCCTAAAGAAGAGGCTTCTAGCATTACATATGTGCCTCGCCATCTGCTGGCTTGTCTTGCTCCATCACATACATTACTCCTCTTTAATTACTTATCTTTAGTAACTGACACAGGGCAGATAAGGATACGGAGAGGGGATGACACAGAATACACCAGCATATAAAAAGGAGAGGATAGTGCAGTCCTTTATGATACCCTGAATGGGAGACCTACATAGTTTCATAGTTTGTAAGGCTAAAAAAAGACAAGTCGTCCATCTAGTTCAGCCTGTTGTGCTAAGTTGTTGATCCAGAGGAAGGCAAAACCCCCCAAAGAGGTAGAAGCCAATTGTCCTCATTTTAGGGAAAAATTCCTTCCTGACTCAATCTGGCAATCAGAAAAATCCCTGGATCAATGACCCCTCTCCTGAATCCTAGTCACTGTGACTTGTTATATTATTACGCTCCAGAAATGCATCCAAACCCTTTTTGAACTCGGTTATTGAATGCACCATGACAAGTCCCTCTGGCAGGAATTCCATAGTCTCACTGCTCTTACAGTAAAGAATCCCTTTCTATGTTTATGTAGAAACTTTCGTTCCTCAAGACGTAGAGGATGCCCCCTTGTTCTAGATACAGTCCTGTGTATAAATAAATCTTGGGAGAGATCTCTATATTGACCTTTGATGTATTTAAACATATGTATTATGTCCCCCCGAAGCCTTCTTTTCTCTAAACTAAATAACCCTAACCTTGCTAATCTTTCTGGGTACTGTAGTCCACCCAGTCTTTTTATTATTTTTGTTGCCCGCCTTTGTACCTGTTCAAGCTCTACAATGTCTTTCCTGTGCACTGGTGCCCAAAACTGTACACAATATTCCATGTGTGGTCTAACCAGTGACTTGTATAATGGGAGAATAATATTCTTATCATGTGCATCTATGCCCCTTTTAATACAACCCATGATCCTATTTGCTTTGGCTGCTGCTGCCTGACACTGGCTGCTACAATTAAGTTTACTGTCCACCAGGATTCCCAAGTCCTTCTCCATGTCAATGTTTTTCCATTTAATATGTAATCATGTAATGGATTTCTCTTCCCCATGTGCATAACCTTGCATTTATCAGTGTTAAACCTCATCTGCCATTTCCCTGCCCAGGCCTCCAACTTATCCAGATCCCTTTGTAATAACATATTATCCTCTATTGTGTTGATTACTTTACAGAGCTTAGTATCGTCTGCAAAGATCGATATTCTACTGTGTATTCCCTGTGTAAGATCATTAATGAAAATGTTAAAGAGGATAGGGCCCAATACTGACCCTTGTGGTACCCCACTAGTAACAGCGATCCAGTCTGAGTATGTACCGTTAATTACTACCCTTTGTTTTCTATCAGTGAGCCAGTTACTTACCCACTTGCACACATTTTCCCCCAGTCCAAGCATTCTCATTTTATTTACCAACCTTTTATGTGGCACCGTATCAAATGCTTTAGAAATGGTGAGAGGGCAGAGGGCAGCAGGAGAGGTCACAGCATACATCCCAGCTCTTCGGCTCCATATGAAGGCGTGCCACCCTTACAGCACAGTAAGAGGAAAACAATGGGGCAGATTACTACTGTGTGGTACTTAGACCATGGGCCTCATTTATGAAAATTGTCTAGAAGACCGTCCTTGTTGCCCATATCAAGCAATCGGAGCTCAATTTTCATTTTTCCAGAGCACTCTGGTTGGTTGCTATGAGCTTTGATTGGTTGCTATGAGCAACAAGGACGGTCTTACTGCTAGACAGTTTTCATAAATCAGGCCCAGTGTAAACTTAGTTCTCCACCGAACTTGACAGTTTCTTCAGTTTCTCGATTCGTTAGTCCCTTTTCCCTTGATTCCTCCAAACCCATTTGCCCCATCAGAGCCCGGTCTATTGACTTTGATCTCCTCGCTTCAAATTACCCGTTTCCAATCTTATCTCGTACTTTTTTGCAAACTCTTTGCCGACGCTTCTTATGACAAGATTGAAGTCACGGATTCTTCACCTTTTTTCGGGCCGCCATTCCAGACCTGTGTAATGCGCCCGGTGCTTGCATGGACGTCTGTGATCTCTCTCTTATGAAGGATACGAGCCGCCTCCTCCGTCGCGGCAGAACTGATCGACCTTGTGATGAGCGACTTGTTGACTTCATTTCCTATTCTTCCTGCTGTAAGGGCCTCACATGATGCAGTTTGGCAATTTTATTGGCCCAGAGACGCTATCGATGAGCTGGATGCTGCTGCTTCTCTTTTCTTCTTCATGGCTGCTTCAACCAGTGACCTTTCGCTTGGGAATCATCCTAATAACACACTGAGCTATTAGGGAATGTGAGAACAACTTGTAATTTGTAGTAACAAGAAGAAAAAGATTGTCCCTACACCAGGAGCAAAACAGTAACAATACAGTTACATGACAAGAATCTGCTGAACTAAGCAGATGCTAAATAGTTGCAGGTCAAAGTTACGTATGAGATAGCCAAGATGATTGTCTATAAAATGATGGGAGTCTCACTTTGAAAGCTGTAGTGAATGGTGAGATATGGGGTCTGAAAGTCAAAAGTTCAAGATATTGTTACACTTTTGCTTGTCAGTGTAAAATATATTTATTGGATGACTTTAGAACACAAAAAAACCTTATATTTTAAATATGCAAAACACCGAAGTGTGAAAAAACAGTTTTCAACAAAAATGTCTTGGATCACATTTGTGGAGTCTATGAATTTGTTCTGAGAAATAGTATTGCCTCCATCAGATCCTCTTTCATAGATGACCTCAAATCTGATCTCATTATTTCCAAGCTAGAGAACGGCCTCTCTACACTAACTTGGGTTGGGGTTAAAGTGGTGACCACAGGGGCAACATCTCTAACAATGTCAGAGTATAAAGGAATTGCCTCAGGCAGTCAGTTCTGATGAATGGTTGAACTCTTCTATTTCTTTGAAAGCAAGTGAAAAATTTTGCTGAAATCTGGTTAATCTCTTTGTTATGGGAGCGGAATCTTTTCCTCTTCTTTAACACTTTGCCTGCTCCATGTCATCCAAATACTTTTCAAAATTAAACTCATCTGATGAGGCTGAAGATATGGGAGCAGCAGCACTGGCCGGACCCAATGCCTCTTGCTCTTTATCGAACTAACTTATTATATATTTTGGGAGTCTGTTCATTTTGTAACGACTCCAAGTCCTGCAAAATGGGCACCGACTCCTAAGCCCTGCTTTTTACTGTGTAAGGTTTGTTTTTTGTCTGTATTTATACCCTCTAAATTGTAAAGTGCTGCGGAATATATAAAGATTATTAAAATAAGGTCATAGTCATGTGTAACAAGTTTTATTATTTGATTATAATTACTGTGTTTTATAACTTCATTGGACCTAGGCTATGTTCACACGATGTATTGCGCTGCGTACAGTACGCGCCGCAATACATCGTGTGTGTTGGGAGCTCGCACCGATCAGCGCGTACTCCCCCGGCGGGGAGGCCGCCAGCCCCATAGACATGCATAACTCGCGGCGCTTTCGCTTATTTCCCCGCACGTACAAGACGAATGTATTGTACGAGTGGGTAGAGGAGGTGTAATCCATAGTCTTCTATGAGAACTATGGATTACCGTAAATTCGGCACGCATTTTGCCCGTATTAGAGCGCACATACGCAGCGAAATGCGCGGCAAAATTACCCCGTGTGAACATACCCTTATTCTTCATTGCTACAAACATAGAAATTGTTCCTTTAAATGTCATAAGAAAAATATAGACATACACACACTATAGTACTATAACAAGGTACATGTTAATTCACATATACCAGAGCAGCATTATTCCATTTGGGAGAAACTAAAGTAAAAACATGTTCAGCTTCTTCTATCAGCGCGAGAATAGAGTCAAGGTATACCGAAAACAAAATCGATCTAGGCTAAAAGATACACAAATAAATATGTCCAGTGGCTTGCCTCTATTGTTTGGGCACTACAACACCATAATTGCAAATAAAAGAAGGTACAAGAGGAGTTTGGGACATAAGCACCGAAGAAAAAAAAAAATCATTTTCCAATGTACGAGCGACTGAGTGCGGTCTTGCAAGACAAAAGGTTCAAGCGCAATGCAATCAGAACAGCAGCGGCTGAACAAAAGGTGTCTGCTCTGGACGACGGAAATAAAGTTTCAATTTGTGAACTAAATTTCACATGTACAGGACAGGCAAAGCCACATCTCTGCACTTTCAATATAAAAGAAAAGAGGCGGCAGGCTTATTATGGGAAAGTGCTGATAAGTGTTAAGACATCCTATTCAATTACAGGGGCAGTTTTACACATGTAAGGCAGAGAGATGTGGGACTTATCTCTGAAGTTAAATGGTCTCCAAAAAAAAAAAAAAAGGGAACAGAGAGTGACTTCTGATCACTATATTGACTATTTTGCCATAGGCAAACAAACTATCAGTTCTCTATCTATAAAACACTAAAACTTAACTTTTATTATGCATAACTCAACCTCTATACACACTATTTAAAAACCCGATTTCCAACCTCACCATTTAACCCTTTCTACTTCTGAAGGAAGGAATAGCTCCTTTTCTACTATCAAGCCCGGTGGAACCCCACCTACCAACAGGAAAGCCTTATATATATGCAACAAATTATTGACTCCAGTGAGGGATCCCAAGCCTCCTACTTGGGCAGTCGTCCCTAATCTAATGGACACAGAACAAATAAGGCCCCCTTGTCACACCCTCTGCAGCGGGTGACACTTGTAGACAGAGGTGAGAAATCACAATTTAAAACGTCATGCCTGACCTCCCCAACATGTTTCACCAGCTAACCTGGCTTCATCAGGGGTAAGAGGTCCGGTCCTGATAGAGTTTAAGTTTGCCTATGGCAAAATAGTAAATATAGTTATCTCTGAAGTTATCACATCGACTGCAGTCATACAAGTCATAATGGAAAGATGGAAACCGGGGCTGTCTCTAGTTTATGAATTGTCTAACGTGTCAAAAGGTCCCGTGTGCACTTTGTATTTCCATATAGTGTTGGCATGCAGTTTCGTTTTAGTCAAAACCAGAAGTGGAGCCTCGAGTTGCAAAAGCTTTATACTTTTATTACTGCCTTGTTTGCTTTATTTCCAGTACAGCGGTCCCTCAAATTACAACGGCCGTTCCTGGGACTCTGTATGTTGAGTGCGGTTTCACGATACAATGTGCCAGACACTGATCTAGCCAATCTGTATTAGTGAGGTGCGTGCAGCGGTTAGCACTCTAGTAGCGCCTCTCTAAAGTACAATGTGGTAACCACATGCCCTGGACCGCTCTTAAAGGGGTTTTTCCACAATCTAATGTTGACATGGGATTTTCCAAAATGGGTATTTAATCAGTTTTCTAAATATATGTGATTAAAAAAAAAAGTGTATCTGTGAGAGCTGCAGCCTTGCTTAGATGCCCTTAGTTTCCTGACTGTTTACATTAGCTATGACCAGGAGCTGGTCTGGCCGCGCTTGCGTTGTTTGCGCTTCTTATCCGATGGCAGGGCACATGAACAGCTTTGAAAGGAGGGGGGAGAGCAGAGCAGTGCTACGGAGCATGAGCAGTAGCTGTGTTTCTGTGTCACAGGCTGTATAGAGAATCTGGTTGTAATGTAATTATCAGTCAGCTCCGTGCTCTTCTCCCTCCCCCCTCCCCTCTGCAGCGGTCGCTCCCTGTAGGTTTACTTATATAATTACATTACAGCGCTGCTTTTTTGCATTCATATCTATGTACACACACTCACATATACAAGCACATAGAAAAATGTAAAGTAAAATAAGAACTGGGACGAACGTTTTACAGCAGTCTACGCCAATGAAGGTCCATGAGAACAGACATAACTGGAGCCATATCAGTTGCTATGGTGCCCATATGTTAAGGAGGCCCACAAGAACATTGAATCTTTTTGCAAAGATCTACAAGTTGGTGGATTTCTACTATATACCACTACTGTGAGGATTCTCCAATGCTATTAATACTTACACAGGCTATCCAGTTCATCTAAAAAATTTAAATAACTGCTTCCCAGTATAATAAAATATTAAAAACTATACTTGCTTTCCTCCTCTTCTGTATTCCAGTGTTGGCTCTCTCCGGTCTTTTGTTTACCTTCCGCTCTTCTCCAAACAGGATTTTATTGTTGCAGCAGTCAAGTGCCACTTCTTACAACACTGTGCAAAAGTTTACATGGGGATGTAAGCAAAGGTCCAAAATACTGCAGCGCTGGCAATCTGTTTGGCACAAGACTTAATACAAATGAAAGACCATGGAGAGCCAACACAGGAATGGCAGTGAAACTAGTTGTTTGATTTTCAGATAAACTGGACAACCCTTTAAGCTGCTATTTCAGTTTCCAGTCATTAGGTTTTAAAGGGGTTGTCTCGCTACAAAGAAGCAGCTTTCAACATGTAGGGAACGGTAAATGAAGATGTTTTCCAAATATATTGCGTTGCTCATTTTTTTTTTGTTAAGGAGCTACGAGTGATTTTATCACCTTCTGTGCTCTCTCTGGTTCCTCAAGTGACCGACCTGTGTACTTCTCCCACCTGCTGTTTGTTCTATCTGATAGCAGGGAGTGACGTCATCACACAGGTTATGGGCAGCACAGAACAGTGAGAGCTTGTTTGTTATCTGATCTTTCAGACAAAAGCCAGTAATTTACTACTGTTTACTTTAACTCAGAAGCTTCCCTGGTCCTGACAGCAGGAGATTTCTCTAATTAGCAGAGGTCTGAATACATGGAGCTCATATGCTAATTACAGACAGCTTGACCAGGAAAGGACAGAGCAAAGCAGCATTATTTCATTCATGCATCCTATGAAACTTTGAGATGAGACAACCCCTTTAAAAGGACCATCTTATTTTGCTATAAGGCTCTATGAATTCTAGTTACACCCCTGTCCATGAGCTGAACCCTCACTACCTAGCCACAGGGCACATGGTAACTGATGGATGGTCAAACCTTTCTGCCAAAAGTAAGCTGTACATCATTTTCACAAAATGCTCGAAGAACAATTCATTTACGTTAGTCACATGTAGAGCAATGTTAAAATTACCCAAGCCAGAACCTCTGAATAGTTATGCATTTCACCTAGCACCAAGTTCCTTCTCTTAAGACATTCTCACTACAAAAATTAGCTTACAACATGTAGGGACAGGTAATTAAAGACTTTTTCTAACTACATTACTCTCTTGATTTTACTTTAGTCATGAGATAATAGAGATGTTCTTTGCCCTGAGTGCCTGGGGAAGGCTCACAGAGCTGAAACATCGCACCTTGCTCATCTGAGTATGTATTGATCTGTTTTTTTTTGCACAATAAGACAGTGTCCCCACGGCACGGTTTTTCAGCTGGTTCTCGGTTTTGAAAACTGGCTGCAAACTGACTGAAAAACTTTTTCACGGACCTTAATGGAAAATCCGTGCAGCAGTCCCCACTGCACGGATTTTCCGCCCGGCGTTTTTATAGACCGCCGGCCGCCCGAAAATCAGAGCATGTTCATTCTTCCGTACGTTTTTCGGACAGAATATGAACATGCCTATGTGAAGCGGGAGGGCTTTTCTCCGCAAACCGCAGAGAAAAGCCGTCCCCCGGCGGCCGTGTGCACAGCTGCAAAACAGAGCAAATACTTTCCGACCGGTATCTGTCCTATGCCGTGTGAACGGCCCCGAAAAACGTCTGGAGGATATATGGACATGCTGCTTCTACCTTTCTCTTTTGCACATTAGTGAGTATGCAGGTGGGGACTTACCTATAAGTTGATGCTGTTGCATTCTATACACCCTGGACGTTTATCTAAATTTTGGACCGCAGTGCTGTTCTTGATTGTTTAACTATTTTAGATTTCAGCTGATGTCATGACTTCCCATGGCTTTTTGAACCTCTCTTTCTTCATGTGTTCAATACCTTTTCCCTGTGTCATTTCTCATTATTAGGATGCTTTCACACAGCGCAGTTTTGGTGCAGCTTTAACAGTGCTCCAATTCAACTGCCTTTATTACCAGCAAGCTTCCTTCAGTTGTCTAAATTGTTCAAAAAGGTGTTTCAAGTAAATAATCTAATTACTGTGTCTGAAATTTTGTGGATTACAAACTAATTGATTCCTCACGAAACCGAACAGTTTAGATAAGAGAAAGAAGTTTGCTGGTAATAAAGGCAGTTTAATTGGAGCGCAGTGTGAAAGCACCCTAACACATAATTGAATGAACATCTACGGTTAAAATTCTTTGCCGGTGTGGACTGGTTGTTACCGACATCTGGAGAGAATTTCAGGTCAATAGCAACTATAGAAATAGGACGTGTTCAATACTTATTTCACTTGTTCTCTAGTCCGGAAATATGTACATTTCAGAAGAGAGTTCCTTCCTCCTCCTCTCGGTACCATTGCAATGATCTACTACACACAGCATGTGTTTTTTAGGGTGTTTAAAGAGAACCTGTCACACAGTTTTTGCCCCCCTTGCTGAGGACAGAACAAGCTAGTGTCAGACCTGCTGTTTCCAGCGCTGTGTCCCTTATTCTGTAAAATGCTGTAGTTTTTGTGTATTTAATGCTCAAATCTGCAGTTTTCAGCTAGAAGAGTCATTTGAAGAGTCCTTCAAGGAGTCAGTTTTCTTCAGACCCGGCCAATCGGAGGCTAGCCCCGCCCACCTCAACTGATAAACCTATTACTTTGAATAGGTAGAAACACGTGAATAACTGCCAGGTGGGCGGGGTTAGCATTTGATGGGCGGGGCTAACACCTGCTCATGAATAAGATTTGAGCGTTAACTGCTCTAAAACTGCTGCATCTTACAGAATAAGGGACACAGCGCTGGAAACAGCAGGTCTGACACTAGCTTGTGCTGTCCTCAGCAAGGGGGGCATAATCTATGTGACAGGTTGCCTTTAATTGCCCACAGAGTATAATACACAGTTATATAAACATATACATGTTGCCGGATATAAACTCCCTAAGAATGTCTTCGGCTTTCATCCTTACTTACACAATTTTCTGGAGAAGTGGATCCATTTACAGTTACACAATATGTTCTGCAAGGCTGAACTTTAGTTGTTAATAAAAAAAAAAACTTTGTTTTATTTAATAGCACTCTCTATGGAAATGAGTAAGCAACGCATATTTCATACAGGTAAAATGCAGGCTGTCGCTCTTGTTAGCATGACAAACTTTTCATCAGAAAAATGCATCCCATTGATCCACAGCAGTAAAGGAAGGGCTTGGATTTTAGCTTCACATACAGTGGATTGTGCCAGGGTGAGGTAGTCGGATCAGCTCCGCTGAACAAGGTCAGTTTACATCTTGGTTTTGTGACTGCCTTAATCTTGAACCTTCCATGCATACGTGTGATATATAAAATCCTGATAGTTTTATGCCAGTGACAATGCCCAGGTGACCCGTTGGTTTCTGGCTCTACAAGACTAAGGGCGACATGTCCCAACACGCCAACGGCAGTTTTTTGGTCTATTTTGAGCCAAACCCATTTTTGACGCCATCTTCTTGTTGTAAATGAACGGTCGTACACAAAAACTAGATGCATTATACACCGGGAACGACACTTTGCAATACGCCTAAATATGGTGAGCTGTGCGCCCCCGCCGCGCACTGCGCCTATTGAGGCGCATTACATATATTTTGCGCCTCCGTCTGGCAATGCGCCTCCATAGACGCATTACATATACGGCCAATGATATGCTATGTGCCGTGAGTTTCGCAATGCGCCTTGACGCGATTCGCCTTTTTAGGTGCATTAAGTTTTTTATGCAAGGTATACCGGACGCCAGTTTTTGGAAAGGATTGGACTTTCTGGCGCCTTTTAGACTGATTTAATGCGCCTAAAACGAACATGGAAATGCCACTTTTCTGACATGTCGCCCTAAGTTTTGTATAGAGCATAGCCACGCAAGCTGCATAGCAATACAGAATCCCCCTCGAGGGTTCGTTTTATGGTGGCAGAACATGCTCAGCCCTGCGGCTATGGGCATAAGGGGTATGTAAAAAGGCAATAAGGGGATATTGTCGCTGGTAGGTATGGGTCACCAAAGTGGCTGGTCTCAGTCATATCAAATCCCGATAGTTTTGCGCCAGTGACATTACGTTACCGAGTGAGTTATGACTGTAGGTTGAGTTCGAGGTTTTACGGAGCAGCCAGAAAGCCTGGGTTGGAAAAAGTCGCTCCCACACTCCAGCCCCGGCCGTTCAAGTAAGAAGTGGTGGGGTCCTGAAATTGAAGGTGTTTACTGTCACTGCTGTAAGACTGAGTAATATTGTGTGATCTACTGCACCTAGTCGGGTGGGACCGTTAGATTTGTTTCATGTTTGAAGACAGTACTTGTTATTTTCTTGCACTTTTCTCCATGCTGAAGCAAGTGGTTTTGAGTTTGAAGGACTTTGTGGAGACAATAAACCTTTAAAGGGGTTGTCTCACTACATTGATTCATCTTACCTCAGTCCTGTTTTCTTGGTTTCATCTTGAATTCAGGGGCATGTTTACTGGCTTCTACTAGGCTGCATTAGAAGCCAGGTCTGTAGCTATAGCAACCAGTGCAGGCAGCATATCTGGAGAGATAGAATAGGTCTATAAGCTAAAGCGACCTGAGGAGCTGATGCAGCCCATACAAGAGGGGATATCTAGGAATGGGTAGGACACTGTTAATGGACATATATTGCAAAGTGACTTGTTTTTGCAAGATCTTTAACATAAAAAGCAATACTTGTAGTGAGACAACCCCTTTAAGTTACTGTGACTAAAAAATTTGTGCCAGTGACTAAGATGGTGCTAAAGCCTCAAAACAGACAGATGGACGGATGGATATGTGTATGTCTATACACACACATCCATGTATATATACACAAATCCACACACCTTCACCCTCTTCATCACCCTTTTAATGCTGACTCTCCCTGTTATTGTTTACTTTCTTCCTATAAATGGGATGTCACCATTGCAGCCACTGATTGGCTTGACAAAAATATTTTCGCAACAGCTCCCTCGATGTAACCGGCATAAACAAAAAATTTGTTTGCAATAAGAGCATTAGTTATAAACTTCATTTATTTGTACATTTAAATTGTAAAATGATCCTCAAAACTGGAGCTAGGCTGCACTAAACCGAACATGCAAAAAACTCTGATACACCAAAGCCGTCCATTTCCAAAGTCGCTAGTGGGAAATGTACAGCTATACAGCTTCATTCAGCTGAGCCAACACATCATTGATGGATCTCTACATTTTACAATCCTATTAAAAAATAAGCAGATCCCCATTTTTCAGCCTCACAAATCATATTAACAAAGTAACTGCGCTTGCACATTTTGCAGTTTTACATGTGCATTAGGCATATTGTTGCTTAGTCTTGAGACTCCCTCCCCTGCTTTATCTCTTTGCCACTGGACTGTTAAGTATCTAATAAAATGTAAATAAAAATTTCCCAAATGGTGCTTGCTTCCACACTCATTAGGCTTGGAAATCATTCTTCCAACTTAATGAAAACTAGAGGCTCTGAGCTAAATATTAGTAGTCAGAAATATGTAAATTGCAGTTGGTTTCAATGAGTAGCAAAAAAAAAAAAAAAAAAAAAAAGCAAAAACATGGGTAGTGGAAAATGTAAAAGGAATACCCTGTGCCTCATAGAAAAATAGCACTGCTTCCTGGTGTTACATAGTTAATACGGTTGAAAAAAAAGACACGTGTCCATCAAGTTCAACCAAGGGTGGGGAAAAAGTGGGTGAAGGGAGAGAGACAAGGACATTGAGCCCAGGCTCACCACTGGTGAATGCCCTGAAACCCACAAGGCAAGAACTAATCTGCTCCAGTGGAGACCCCAGAGCCGCCACCAGCCAGGATCCAGAATGTTACATGGCTACATATGCTTTTAATATTGCTTTAGTTCAGGTAGGTATCTAAAACCTTTCTTGAAACCCTCACCTGTTCCTGCTGTGACCAGCTCCTCAGGCGGCTATTCCAAAGATTCACAGTTCTTACAGTGAAGGATTGAATCCTTTTTTCTTCAGCCGGAGGGAATGCCCCCCTGTGTCTTTTGAGGGGGCTTCACTTGAAATAATTTTTCCCCATACTTTTTGTAGGGACCAGTTATATATGTATATAAATTAATCTTTTCTCAAGACTAAGTTCAATTCTACCAACCTCCCTCATAACGAAGATGCTCCATTCCCCTTAAAAGTTTGGTTGCTCGTCTTTGCACTCTCTCTAGCTCCATTACATCTCTTCTATAAACTGGGGCCCAGAACTGAACAGCATATTCCAAGTGAGGCTGCATCAATGCTTTGCACAGCGGTAGAATTACATCCTTGTCCCGCGAGTCCATGTCTCTCTTAATACATTCCAATATCCTACTTGCCTTAGAGGCAGCTGATTGACATTGCCTGCTGTTTTGTAGCTTATGATCTACAAGAACGCCCAGATCTTTCTCAAAAAGCGATTCTCCAAGTTTTTCTCCCCCTAAGACATACAATGCCTGTAGATTATTTGTACCCAGATGGTTTTGGAAAGATGTTAGCTAAAAGTCCAAAGGAAACATAAAACACACCATATACATTGCTATTGACTCATGAGAATCTTCATGAGGTGTTTTCCACACAAGTAATCCTTAATCATTAAAAGTTTTTCTTTAGTACAAAGATTAGCTTTTAACATGGACTGTTAATTGAAAACTTTCTAAATATATTGCTTTGTTGATTTTACTTAATCATAAGATAAAAGACATTTTATGAGCTGAGTGCACACAGGTATTTATGGTTACCAGCACACCAGACTATAAATCTGTTATCGCATTAGATGAGAGAGCAGGGAGTGATATCACCCGATGGTGCTTACTCCCTCACTCTGGAGAAAAACAAATTATCTCTACCAAGATTAGCTTCTGTGTACAGATAACAATTGCATTCAGTCCTCACAGCACATGTGGCTTTTGTTTAACAAAGATTAGCTCTCAGGAGCTTTGTCTTCTGCCCCTTGCTCCCTGTCTCTTGCCCCTTGCAGCAGGTCTCTGACGGTCGCAGGGGGCTCTAGACAAGTTGCAGGGGGCAGAAGTTGCCCCCGTGTCTCCTGCCCCTTGTGGTAAAGTCACAAAAATATAAGCCAGCTCACCATTAATAGATCAGAATGTAGACATCTTCCCAGCATGTTCTCATCCAGAGAGACACCAATAATATGTAGAAAAATTGTTGCATAGAACAGCAGATGAAGTAGGTCACGATGCAAATTTAAAAAAAAACAAAAAAAAACAAAACCTGCATTCCTTTGTTGAGGATCTATTAAACAAACAACACCATCCCGCAAATGTAACAAGTTATGGCTGACGTATTTCAGGCACTGATGTGCCCTTACTCATAGCATACAGACTAACAAAAGGATTTCTTTAAAGGGAACCTGTCACATAGGTTGTGCCCGCCTTGCTGAGGACAGAACAAGCTAGTGTCAGACCTGCTGTTTCCAGCGCTGGGTGCCTTATTCTGTAAGATGCTGCAGTTTTAGAGGCATTTAACCCTTAAATCTTATTCATGAGCTGGTGTTAGCTCCACCCATCAAAGGCTAGCTCCGCCCACTGACAGTTATTCACATATTTCTACCTATTCTAAGTAAAAGGTTTATCAGTTGAGGTGGGCGGGGCTAGCCTCAGATGGGCGGGGTTAGAAAAACTAACTCTTTGTTTGACTCTTTTCTGGCTGAAAACTGCAGATTTGAGCATTAAATACACGAAAACTACAGCATATTACAGGATAAGGGACACAGCGCTAGAAACAGCTTGTTCTGTCCTCAGTCAGCGGGGCAAATCTATGTGACAGGTTCTCTTTAGTACCACTGCATACAACCCAAATTATACTCACCTGCACGCCCTAATCAAAGCAGCAGAAAGCAATGAACATTGAACATCCGGAACGGGCTAGAAGTGACGTACAGACAAGGGATCTCGCAATGTTGAAAAACACGACAGGCGTACCAGGTGATCACAATAAATGAGGAAAAAAAAAAGCTATATGGCCCAATGCAAAAAAGAATAAATACAAGAAAAACAATGTGCAGATTTGTAAATAAACCATATGGAAATCAGGACTCTCCAAGAGTGGAAACTTTTTTCTTTTCTTTTTTCCTTTTTTCCCTGAATATATATAATAAAAACCTACTTTTGCCAACAAAAAAAGGAAACGTATTAACTTGTTATAAGCCTAGGGTGGGAAAGCAGCGGCTACTGGTACATTTAAAAAATAAAAAGGATTTCCAATAAAATTACATAGGCAGGTATAGGCAGTTTAATGTCCCCCACAGGCAGGTATACAGGGGCGTCGCTAGGCAGTTTTATCTGGGGCACAAGCCCTGGATAAAATTGCCGGTGCCCCGAACCTCGCCGGGCTCTAGGCCGCTGCCGTGGACCTGGAGCGCTGAAGGTTTCTTTAGCTGTATGTGCTTTTCTTTGTGTGACAAATCTGTTCTGAGCAAGCACATGATAATGCAGTTACGGCAATTGTCCCGTGGGGGTGAGATGGAAGGAATCTTAAATTGCTTGTCCGAGTCTTTATTCATTACCCTATGATGTTTTCTGTGCTATGATGTTTTCATGTGCTATCCTCTACAGCAGTGTTTCTCAACTCCAGTCCTCAGGACCCACCAACAGGTCATGTTTTTTGGCTTTCCTTTTGCATTGACAGGTATATTTTTATTGTCAGTGCATTCTGTGGGCCATCCTTAAAACATGACCTGTTGGTGGGTCCTGAGGACTGGAGTTGAGAAACACTGCTCTACAGTCAAGCAGCAGTATTTCCTGTTTGAAAGTGGTTTCCATTTTCCCTATAAAACTACTGGCCCCAGGATTCTTGTTGTTTATAGGGAAAGACTTGAGGGGTTGCACCAATTGTGTGTGGCTTCAAAGGTTTCTCTATAAAAAAAACAAAAAAAAAAAACAACCCCTGTGGCTACATGATCCCCTGGCTTGACCAGCCATTTTTGAGTCCCGCAAGAATATGAGCTTCTGCAGAACTGCAAAGAACAAAAAATCAATAAAAAATTATTTAAAAAAAAAAAGATGCAGGGAGATGTAGGCTTGAAATTTTTTCTTCACGTAAACCCTTTTAATTACATAACCAACTTATTTATTACACCGTCCACAAAGCAATTTATTTTAGTGTGGGCTGTTGTTCCGCATTAATGTGTTGTGTTACTCTTGTAGGCGAAGTAATTCCATCTCATATTGTTATACTACATATACATTTATGTTCTGTGTCAACCTCGAAAAATAAAAAAGGAAACAGATCTCCATATACCAAAATAAATACATAGAAAACAAGGAAAAGCATCTTGATCTAAAAATCAATAAGTCAATGCCTGCGCTCCTTACAGCGCCATCCAAATCAAGTCCAATCTTCTCTCGTGTAACTGGTCAATAAGTCTTCAGTATTGCATTCATCAGTGGCATAGTTTTGGCGTTGTACATGAGTGTTTTCTTTATTCCGGCCATGAATCTGTCCATTGGTTGTTCTACAATGTTCCTGTGATATAAAGGCATTTAATGCTTCTTATGAACGGGAAAGGTGATGCATCCCTCTTTCTATCCTCCCCCCGTGGTGCTGGCAGCCCTCGTCCTCGCTTATTCTAGACAGACATTTTCATCTTCACATCAGCTGCTGCTCAGCGTAATTCTCCGTCAGCTACCCAATAAAACGATTGTGTCCTCTGGTAAATTTATAGGTCCTATCAATCTGATTCCATAAGACAGAAAGCAATAAAAGTACCTATAGATAGAAAGATTAGAGCCCTAATGTTTTCACAGACAGACACCTGCTCTCCTACAGGTTAGGCTGGAGTCACACAAGGCAATTAGCGGAGGTTTTTCATCCGTTGTATTTCTAGGTAATGTCCTTTTATAATAAAAGACCTGCCCATAAAAAAATGCACAAAAACCTGTTGGGGTCTATGTAGTCCGTTCTGAAACCAAGAGAACATAAGGGAAGCATAAGAAATTAAATTAACTGCAGGAAATGTTAATCCTTCAGTGATCACCTTTTTAGCGGCCCTAAGGGGGTTTTAAAAACAGTTGTTACTAAAGGATGTTTTTATGTTAAAGATCTTTAAAAAACAAGTCACTTTTCAAAATGTGTCCATTAACAGTGTTCTACCTATTTTTAGTATTCCTCTTGTTGGGCCCAATCAGTCCTCAGGTTACTATTGTCAGACCCGTTCAATCTCATGATGGCTGCCAGCAAAGGTTGCTTTAGTTACAGATCTGGTTTACGCAGCCCAGTAGGAGAGTAAACACGCCCCCGAATTTAAATGAAAACGGACTGAGGAAGATGGTTTAGTTTGGAGAAACCCCCTTTAAATTCCAAACCATTAACCCTTCAATCAGCAGGTTTAGAAGAGTCGGGTGGGATTTCCGGGCCAGGTGAAGCTATATCAGGCAACGGTCGGGCTCCTAGTTTAACAGCTGTAATCAGATAAATGATTTTAGAGAGGGGGCGTTCCTTCCGTGAGCCCATGGGTCACCACTGCAGCCGGAGGCCCAATGAAGGCCTCCAAATCTGCCTTAAGAGTAGGTCTTTTAAGCCATGCCAGAAAAAAAGGGCTTAGTAGGAGGCCTCTTAGCGAATGGAAAGGGTTAAAAAAACTGCAATATGTATGTTTAAGTCCTGCCAGGAATAAAATAGTGAACATAAAATATGTAATAAAAGACAGAAAAGTAGAAAAAAAAAAAAAAGACACTTTCCCTCCTCTTTACCTATTTATGGAAATTAGTGCTGGCTCCAGTGAAAACTATAGGTCCTTTCACCAGAAATAAGCGCTCGATTTTATTTCATTCTCCCCAGAAAGAGCAATACAAGTTTAAGGGGTGCTCCAGGACAGATTAATGCTCGTTCGTCCATTGGGGTAGGAGTAAAAATAGAATAGAAGACTCCTACTGACCACCTGGGTGCTCCCGTTCAGTCCAGGCTGCCGGTACATTCATCCCGGGCTGAAGCGGTGAACCCTCAGCATTCATGTGACCGCTCCAGCCAATTACAGGCCCGAGAGGTCACGTGTGTTTGATGTTGTGACCTGTGATTGGCTGGAGCGGTCACGTGAACGATGGACGTTCATTGCTTACTTCCTGGTTGAGCGCACCGGCAGCCGGGAGTGAATGGGAGTACTCGGGAGGTATGAGGTTTCTCTTCCATCTCTACTCATCCCCCGACGAACGAAAGAGCATTGATCAGTCCCGGGACACTCCTTTAAACATTAAAATGTACCACAAAATGGTGCCATTAAAAACAAGTCTTTCTGCAAAAAAACAGGTCTAATATGTAATATGGCTCTTGTAAGGCAATGACAAAAAAATGAAAAAATTCTGCAGTTATTAAATCCTAAAAAATGCTGCTCACGAAGAGGTTAAAAGTTATTTTAAGAAAAAAAAAAAAAAAACCGAACATTACTTTTTGTGAAATCCAGAGCCCCTCCAGCACCAATGCTCTGGTTTTTCCCTGCAGCACATTATTTCTCTGGAGCAATGACATGTTGGATATCCCTGTGATTGCTGCAGCCAAATCCCTGACCTCAGAGGTGAAGCTTGCATGTACAGCACCTGAAGCCAGGGACTCATGGACATTTCACAAAATTTCATCCACAAAATACGAGAGAAAAAAAAGGAACCCTAGAACCTCCACAGAAACAAATCTGTGGTGCAAAACTCAAATCTGCAGCATGTCCATGTATTTTGCGAACATGCTGTGGATTTGTTGCAGATTTTTTTTTTAGGATGTCGAAGTAAAAATCTGCAATGAAATATTATTGCTGCAGAAATGCTAAGGATCCAAAGCTAAATCTGCAACCGTGGAAAAATTACTATTGTGGTCTATACATTAGCATAAACTTATGCTGTCTAAAAACATGCTAGATTTATTACAGTGGCTCATGCTGAAATTTTGATAACAAATTTCGATAATAAAATTTCACGAGTCCTTAGAATGGTCTAGCTTTTTTTTAGACCAACTATTACTTGGCCTCCTTTGCACCAAAATTCCGTGGCACAATTTTGGTGCAGAAAATCGCATTATGACCATGCCCCTGCCTACAAGGCCACACCAGCTTTGAAAATGGGGAAAAATAGAGAACTTACTGGATTCAGGTTTCTGTGCCCTCAAAAATCTGTCTAAACCCACTTGCGAGATGCTGCACCACTTAATGACACAATCTATGCGTAAAACCTGGTGGACACGTTTTGGTAAATGTGGGCCAATTTCTTTCCCAATTTACATAACCTGTGCTAAAACCTGGTGGGGAAAGCTTTCTTTCATCTGATTGTAGTGAAGTAACTGAAGACAGCAGAGACATTGCCACAATCATTGCAGCATACAGCTCCCGAAGTTTCTGATGTTGTGACACAGCTGTCAACACAAATAAAGTGATTCATTTTTTTCATGACACCAATGTTCTAATAATGTCATTAGTATAATCACATTTTTCAACAAACACAATTTTATACACCTAACACCAAGAGTCTCTTATGTTCTAGAAAAACGCCCGACTTTACAAATTTATGCCTAAAGGGATATTGACATACTCCTACAATACAGGTCTGTGCAGATGAACCTAATGTCCAACATTCTCTCATTTAAAGGCAGCCCATATGCTTTATGCATTAAAGGAGTATCTCATTCTCATTTCATTGATTAGCTTAAAACAGGCAGGTGAAGGTAAATAGAGATTACAACCAAATACATTGCTGTTACAATTTTGCTTCATTTCAGAGTCCAAGCAGTTCTTATCTTCTGCTGGTTAAAACAAGCTTCTCTAGTTACCAACCACTTCTGTGCTCTAGCAGGAGCTATGCTTATGACATCACTCCCTGCTGTGTCTTATCAGCAGGATAGAGATCACTTCCGACTCTCAGATCTTCTCTTTCAACTGAGAAAAAACTTTAACCCAATAGAGTTACTGACCAGGCATAGTGCCATCCTGTCAGGTCTGAAAAGCACATATCTGTGTATTTAAATTAAAGGTAACAGAGTTACTCCACAGCTAATAGTGTGCCTTGGCAACATGTAACTTTATCTCTCATTACAAACATCCTGCTTTGACAGTATTAGTTTTTTCACAACCCCTCCACCACCAATATGCCTTTAATAGGGCTAGGAATAGGAGCTAGCAGAGCTGAAATGTCAGTCACTGCTAAAGACCCACCCACGTCCTGCCCAGCAAAAGAGGATGTTTAGGCCTCGTTCACACGGCTTATTTCGCCGCGGATTTGCCGACGGATTGACGATCGTCAATCCGTCGGGAAATCAGTCAGAAATAAGTAACAGCCCATTTTTATTGATTTCAATAGAAAATACGGCTGTCGTTCACTCGACGCGGGATTTCCGTGCCGGATTGCCGCCGGGGATTGACGACGGCAATCCGGACGGAAAACAATGTGCATGTCAATTATTTACAGACGGATTCACCACCTTCAATGATTGGAGGGTGGTGAATCCGTCGGGAAATCAGTTACAAATACCTGCCACACTTATGTGGCACTTATTTGCAAAATGATTTTCAACTGATTTCAGAACGTATTTACGATCGGCAATCCAATTTTAAAATACGTTGAAAATAAGCTGTGTGAACATAGACTTAGGCCCTCGTTCACACGGCTTATTGGGGGCGGGTTGACCCGTATTTCCCCGCCGGATTTGCGTTCAGTACGGCGCCAATCCGTGCAGTCATTACGGTAATCCACTGCTCTCATAGAGAACAGTGGATTCCGTCGCTCCTCCCCGCTCTGCGAATCCGCCGGGGGGAGGGAAAGTGACATGCACATTATTTACAGCGCGTACGCGCCGTAGAATAATGACAGTTCTATGAGGCCGGGGAGCGGCGCCCCGCCGCGCTCCGGCCACCCCCGCCTCTTATTCACGGCGGATTTGTGAGCTCAATACGGCGCACAAATCCGTCGGGAATAAGCCGTGTGAACACGGCCTTAGAGTGAAAAACAGATGGGGAAAGCCCCTTTAAAAGAGAAATGTCATCCTAGTTCAATATATACATTTTGAACCTTTTTATTACGGGCAATGGTCTCATGCAATCTAATCATGTAGACCTTGTTCTCCTGTGTAGACAGGAAGCCAATTTCGCCAGAGTGAGTGACTTCTTTTGCTCTATAGGAATACCTATTGAATTTCCTCCTGGCTGCTCTTAGCACCTTCCTTACCCAACTGAAACCTCCTAGTTTTTCTGCATATGCTTTTAATAAAAATGAATATTTCCTCAATGCAAAACCAAAATGAAGTATTAGACGGTAAACCAGACCATGACTGACCACTCTTGATGTCAAGATGATACAATAGTGTTGCATTCAATCATGCAATACCGATTCAAAAACTGGTCTAAACATGAGTATAAGTCACCATACCATAAACATCATGAACCAATATGAAGTATAATGACTCTCCAATATTTACCATATAAAGATTTTTATTCCAAAAATACATTATGAATGCAAAAAAATTTAAGCTATCACAACTTGAAACAACCTTAAAAACATTTAAAAAACCAAAATACCCCCAAATACAAATATTGGTGACCATCCCTCGCCCAAAGTTAACAAAACAGTAAATTTTAAAAGACGCATAATAAAAATACATTAACAGATCAAAGTGATCAAAAATAACAAAAATGCACCAAACCAAAAAATCATGATAACAATACAAAAACCTATATTTCAATTCCGTACCAAAGTGGTGGATATGTCACCAAGGAGGGTATTTGCCTCGACGCGCGTTTCGCCGCCAGCTTTCTCGAGAGGCTAAATGCAGTACACAAAATGAGTCCATATATGCACAATAACTAATGCCCCCAGTGTTTCTATTGGCCAATAGAAAGAAATCCTACCTAATGATACTGCTACCAGCACCTGCAAGAGCCAGAGACTGCGTGGATGTCAGTGTCAGGAGGCAGCGATGTGCGCAGATCAGCCCACATCCGCGACTTCCGCCGCAGGATAGCAAAGCACGCGCATTAAACATTAGTATGTTACTGATAACTTCCGCCCATATTACACTGCGTGTGCGCACCGCGGACAAACAAACCAGCAGTCACAGATATCTAGCTTCAAAAAACCTGCAGCAACCACATTCATCAAGGAAAAGAGAAGGGCAATCTACACCCACCAAACATAACACTTTTCCCCAACAAACACAATCGCCCACCAAAAGACCCAATATACACCTCAAACACAATGTCTTACAGTAATTGCACTTTTTATTTTCATTATGACTTTTACGTCAATGTTTCATATAAACCTTTTTACTTTTTGTATTTTTCACATTATAATCTTATATAAAAAAAAAATTTCTTACATAAGCTTTATAGGCTTGCATTTTTCAGTTTTATTTTTGTTTTTTATGTTATGTAAATTATTTTTCACTTTTGCTTAATTTAAGCTCACAAAATTTATCCTTTTAAACTTAACAATTAATATATTTTGCACTATATTTGGTTTTTTTTCCCCCCATTTTTTGTTTTTCATAATGTCTTATTTTGGGTTGCATTTTTTTATTTATTATGAATTTTATGTATAATGTCTTACATAAAACCCTTTTTACTTTGTTAATTTCCTTGTGTATGCAGATGCGAGTAGTGGGCTAAAAGGAAAAAAAAAACACTACAACCCCCTTTAATGGTTTCTTCCTAAGGAGAGATGTTCCCTCCCATCCCATCTTGCCCCCCCCGTCAGGCCAATATCGCTCTGCTTACATGAGAGGGGCAAAAAAACCCGAAACGGTTGTAGATTTAGAATAGGCTTGCCCCATTATTCTTTTTTGCTTCTCAAAGATTTAGTGAATGAAGTAAAATTGAGGATTTGTTACAACCTATAGGGCGCAAGTGAGCTTTCCGTCCTTTCCCCTAAATGCCTTGTGATCCTTAAAAATAAAAATATTTTTTTTTTTCTCCACAAGCTTTTTAGGCATTGTTTTGTGATTATTTTTATTTTTGATATATTATGTAATATTAGTTTTTAATTTTGTAATCAAGTTTACAAAATTATCCTTTAATCTTGTAATTTATATATTATTGCCTATATTGTTTTT